>JAJJMC010001794.1:135735-161444 GCA_023531435.1 Papaver californicum | reverse complement strand
AAATAGGTTATGATGAGATAAATAAGCTACCGGAAGACAAACAAGCCAAAGTCAAGGAGGAATTTGATGAACAATATAAATTAAATGAAGCTAAATGGGCTTGTTTCTACAATGAATGGGACCCATTGACTTGGTATCTCACGAAGGATGATTACAATCTAAATCTTGCGACTTCTATCGGGCATTGGACTAGCCCCGAATACCCGGATATAATACCGTATTTGATGAAACAATTGTTGGAACCGCACAAAGAGAGATTTGTTTATGCCTTTACCAACCAACACAAACACTTTGGCAATCAAGCGACGAGTTTGGCAGAGTCGGCTCACCGCCGGTTGAAGAAGAATCTTTTTGGATATGTTGATAATTTTGTGACCGTGTTTGATTCTATGGAAAATTACTTCACTCGCGACATGGATAGGATCAAAGAGAAGTTCTAAAAGAGCCTTATCTTCAAGATTAAGAAATGGGATGATCTTCCGTTACTCAAGGAAATCCATTATAATGTGTCTCATGTGTGTATTAAGAAGTTGATGGTAGAAGTTGATTTGATTAAGGATTGGGACATCAAGACGGACGGGGCTGTGTTTGTAAGATGATGGAATCAATGGGATTACCTTGTCGCCATGTTATAGTCAACTATGAACATGGTGTGATTCCCTTAGACGAAATTTATCCATTTTGGAAACAATTAACATTCAACCCTCCCACAAAGAGCCCGGAGAAGAGTTTGGGGATACCGAATTAGGAAGAACCGTATTTGAGATATACTGCAATATGAACAAAATCCAACAACAAATCTTTTGGGATGACATGAGGACGATCCTTTAACCACACACATTGGAGAATGTTTACGAACCGGAAAATGGCACACAAAAAGGTAGGCCAAGCACCAAAGAAACAAGGAAACAAGCGAGGAAGTATGCCAAGACGTTTCCTAAGAAGCATGGTGACATACACGCTAATCATAAAGATCCTTCGGGTCACAAGTACATTGCGGCAATATACACCAAAGAATCAAACAAACGAGGTCGGATTAATGAGGAAAAAGTTAAACCAAGTGAACGTGATATGAAGAAAAGAAGTCTAATGTTTCCATCGCCACCAAGCGAACCACCTATTCGAGACGTGAAGCTAAAGTGAACATTTGTTGATATGGTGTACTTGGAAGAACTACCTCAAATCATTCATGAGTACGTCATATCCACCGACGACGTCCCTGGTGATAGAAATTGTGGTTTTCACGTTGCGGTTGGACAACTAAGGTCGTTTCAGTACCGTGCCAAGGAATACAATGGTTGTGAATCACTTATATAAGGCAAAAGTTGTTGACAAACTACGGGAGAAACCAGCGTTTATAAGACAATTATGGAAGGGTTGGATGGTGGGGTGAACTTTGAGTTTATAAATTATCAAAGTCGTCTACACGGGGGCAATCCTATTACACGAGATCATTTGATGACTATGACGATTTGTGGGAATCGCCGACGCATTCAATTATGTGGTTCATTATTTCTCAAAAGGTTATAGTGCTAGATTCACCCCAAAATAAAAAAAAGGTGTCCAACTGCATCAAAGAGTGTTCATTGCATTGGTTGGAGGCAACCATTTTACCGGTCTCCGTTTAAAACCCGAATATCCAATTCTATCGTTATGCTAAACTTCCTATCGGGAAGAATTTAATACCGACGATATAAAAGGTTGGTGTAATTTACATGAGGAAAATATGGATATGTGGATAACTTTGAGAATGTCTCGGGAAAAAGATAATTCCCAACCAATTATAATTGAATGAATTAGACATGCAATTGAACTAAATATTCTTTGAAGATCTTATATTTTGAATGAAAGGATATTTTTGTTGAAGTTGTGCTTATTTTTCGTAAATGCTCGGCTACATAGAAAGAATATCGACATTACAGAACTAAAGTTCGGATGAGGGATAAAAATTCGCTTAAGAATTGTACAATCCAGAGTAATGTTCGGCTATTAATAATAATTTCTATCCTAGATGAAATTGTAAAAAATTATTGGCTCTGTTTGTGTCAGAAGTTCGGTTAGATAGAGAATGTTGCAGGTAACCGAACTTTTTTAAGTTTACCAGGATTTTTTTTTGTGTCAGAAGTTCGATTAATGTTTATTTATAGACATCCGAACATTTTTTATTTCACCAGGGATTTTTGGTGTCAGGAGTTCGGCTAGGTTTGATATTTTTCTCCCTAGCCGAACATAACTCTGGATTGTGTATGTTTATCCGAACGTCTTCTAAATAGCCAAACATTTCACAAGAGTTTCAAATTATTATTTTTAAATATTTCTACTAACACACAAGGCTAGAAACCAATATTTCTACTAACACACAATTACAAATATAGAAATCGGTTACATTTTTAGTATCTTCAACACCCCATACGTGTTATAAGAAACTTACGAAGGATGTCATAATGATCTTCATATTTGAAATTCTTTCCTTCCAACTTCTCTATTCCTCTTGAGCTTGCACTATAACATCAACATTGGTTTCACCCCCTAAGTCGATCTCGATTGACAACCCGAATCAAAGTTATAAACTCTTCGACTTGTTTTCTTATAGTTTGAAATCTACAAAAAAACGCCGAACAATCCCTGTTATGAGGATTACCTGTTTCGGTGCAGAAGGTTTCAAGAATTCTACCCCAATAACTCATATTAACTAAACCATTTTGACGTCGTTTTTCACCCTTCTTTGGATAAAAAAGCACATAGTTTGTGCAAAGAGATAAATCTTCTTCTAGAGTAAAGCTAGCATTAGTGATTGCCATTTTTAAGTGAAGATGTGATTTTAAACGTGAACTAGTAGCTGGGTATATATAAAGTACATGTTCCTAACGGCTATATTTTTCAAAAACTGTGGAAACTAAATAAGCTCGGCTGAAACTATTATATAACGACTATATTAATCTCCACAGATATCTCTTTACCTCCATTCGGATTCTAGTTGTTTAAGGAATCTCGGGGAATATGTCTTCAAATACATATAACATAGCTCGTGCTCGAATATTGTTCCACCATGACGTATTCCCCAAAGAGTTTGAACTTTAGCACTCTAAAAATGAAAGAATTGACAAGTTAGTGTGCAAAACCAATAATACTCCATTCACAACATAAACGTGTTCAAATACTCAGTTTCTCTTTAGGAGTAGCTCTGTGATGATATCGCTTTACCCAACGGAATATTCTAATGTATTCTCGCAACGTATGTTGTAGCATTTCAAATCTTTTGGCTAATTCTAACCATTTACGTCTTTCAAATCTTTAACTCTCTTCCAAAATATCGAATAACGTTCATGAGGTCTTTTACGGTAAGACAGAATGAAAACTTTAACAATCATTACATCATCCTCAATGGTGAATGGTTTTATTTGTTACTATGTAAAAAAATGGAAGAAGAGAGAGTGATGTCAAAAAATTGAAGTTAAGACGAGAAAATTTGGTACAAAATGAGTTAGAGAGTGCAACATTTATATGGAAAGAGGCCCTAACGGATCTATTTAAAAAAAACGAGATAATTTCCCTCTAACCTATAAGTTAACCTAAATCGAAATTTGTTTTACCTAACCGAACTCTTTAGTTCAAATGAAAAATATAGTTCGGCTAACAATTCAATTCATTATAGGTACCGAGCATTTTTCTGTTTTGGTAAAATTTAAACGATACCAACCGAACACTTGGTTTGTTACTGAACCAATTGTTCGGCTACATCGAAATTTGTTATGCCTTGCTGAATTGTTTAATTCAAATGAAAAAAAAAAATAGTTTGGCTAACAATTCAGTTCCTTTTAGGACCTAACATTTCTTTGTTTTTATAAAAATTTAAACAATGCCAACCGAACACTTTGCTTCTTAACCGAAGCAATTGTTCGGTTAATCCCTAAACGGATTTTTGAACCGAATATTCACTTAATATCTAACTTCATAATATTTTTTTAACATAAAATAAAACCCAATAACAGAATAACATACCATGTTCATCACTTACTACATATTGTTCAGAGAACTTGTTCAAAATAACTTAAAACATCCGAGAAAAACGAAAGAAAATACAGTATAGATATTCAAAGTGATCAATCTCATTGATCTCATGAAATTCTTCCACTCATTGTTACTCTCGACTTGGTCCTAGTATCAGCAACTTTTACTCGCTTCTTCTTCTTCTTATTCTGTTTCTCCTTAGGCTCATCAACAGTTTCATCTTTCTCAACTGGACCTATGTACTTACCAGCTTCGTTGTAATATGGGTTTACGCCTGAAAAGTCTTTCCCCTGAAAAAGAGTCGAGGATTAAAATCCGGATCAGCCTCCATCGTTTGAATCATTTCTGCCTCTGATCCTTCATCCAAAGATGGAACTTCAATGTAGTTGAGGAGATTGTCAGCACTGTTCCATTTAATCAGTGTCGTTTATCTCTCGTGCAAAATTCGGATCATCCAACATCATTTGATATATTTTTTCCTCAGTAACTCTTTTTTGTAAATTGAAAAGATGACGAGAAAGAATTTCAGCCATCTCAGCCGGAAAAAAAGTTTCAGCCATTTCAGCCTTTTCCTTTTCCTTTTCCTTTTCCTTTCCCTTCTTTTGGAGACTAATGTGGATAAACAAATGTAAATGTTCGTCTATGAATGGTATTTAACAAAGTAACCGAACAAAAAGTTCGGTCAGGAATCACAAAGTTCGGCTAACATAAAGCCAAAGTTACCAAAAACAGAGTATTGTTCGGCAAATGGGGAAAAAAATATTGCTGACCGAACATTTTGTTCCCAATTTGGGACTAAAAAGTTCGGTTGATAAGATTTATTATCGATCTAACCGAACTCCCACTATTTTCACTAAACAAAAGAGTTCGGTTGAAAAATCAATATCAAACCCAAAGTTAGACTAAACCCTAAATTTTATTCTCAACCGAACTTTTCTTGGTCTTCTTCCTAACAAAAAGTTTGACTGGTGATCCTAACCGAACTTTTCGCTAATACTATCTTTTGAACACTAGTTTTCATGATTTCAATTCGAAATAACAATAAAAAAACAGATAGAAATAAATGGGTTTGTTGCGAATTACCTTCTAACATACAACTGGAAGATTCAGTCTTTGCTTCTTTCTTTTGGTTCGGTTTAGCTATTGAAACAACATTTTAGTGATGAGAAGTATGAAGAGGGAAAAAAAAGAGAAGGGGAGTTTTAATTTCGGTGATAGAATTAGGTTTAGATTTAGGTTTATATATCATTAGGGTTAGGGTTTAATATTAATTTAATAAGGGGTAGTTTAGTCTTCTCATGATATTAGGACATCCCTTAGCTTTGTAGAACATTTGTCCTAAGCACAAAAGGGTCCCCCTCAAATTATAATGGGTCCCCAAAAAATGGTTCCAATTATTCTCATCTAGAGTTGTGAGACCGTGGGATAAGATCATGATTTGCGATACGGCGGCGTATTGTTTGTATCTAGTGGTGCAAATCTTTCTATCTCCCATACTAAGAATGCCATTTTACAAACTGCTACTCATAAGTTTGAACTTTCTAATATCCTTCATGTTCCACACTTGTCTCACAATCTTCTATCAATCTCTCAATTTTGTTGTGACAATGATGTGGTTTTTGAATTTTGTGATAATTTTTGTTAAGGATCGGCTTACGGGGGAGGTAGCACTACAGGGACACTCCGTGATGGTTTATACACTCTTCAGTATATCGCTTCTAAATCTTTTGTTGGTGAACGTGCATCTATTCAAACCTAGCATCAACGTTTGGATCATCCAATGCTACGTACTGTCCAAACTGTTGTTCGTCATCATTGTTTTCCGGTTTCTACTTCTAAAATTTCGTTTTGCTCCTCATGTTTAGAGAATAAGAGTCATAAATTGTCGTATAAGTATATCACTATGGTTTATGATCATCCTTTCGATTTGATTGTGTCAGACGTTTGGGGACCTGCTCCCATTTTATCTGATGAAGGTTATCGCTATTATATCATGTTTGTTGATGCTTTTAGTCGATTCACATGGATATTTCCTATGCATGCTAAATTTGATGCGTTGCAAATCTTTATTACATTCTCTAAACATGTCAAGAATCTCATTAACACCAAAATTAAGGTGTTTCAGTCCGATAATGGTGGTGAATATCGGAAGTTCACTAAAATTTTACAATCTAATGGCACTCATCATCGTTTCTCTTACCCTCATACTTCCGCAAAAAATGGTTTAGGAGAACGTAGACATCATCATGTTGTTGAAAATGGTTTTACTTTATTGTCTCTAGCATCCGTTCCGTTATCTTTTTGGTACGATACATTCTTTACAACTACATTTTTTATGAATATAGTGTCCTCATCTCAACTGGTCTAAAATTTTCTTATGAGTTGCTTTTTAATCGTGTGCTAGATTATTTATCTTTACGCATCTTTGGTTGTTTTTGTTTTCCTCATCATTGACCCTATGGTCACATAAAACTGGATCCGCGTTCCTCTCCTTGTGTTTTCCTAGACTATAGTGATCATCATAAAGGATACAAATGCCTTCAGTTACCCACTGGTCGAATTTACTGGTCTCGTAATGTTGTTTTTGTTGAAGACAAGTTTCCGTTTGCTTCTACCCCTACTGTGCTACCTTCTTCTCCGTCACCATTACAGGTATTTTCTTCACCATCCTCTTCCACTATTTTTCCCACTGTGCTTTCTCACTTGGACAATGCGGTTCAAACTGTTTCAAACCCACTTGAAGTGTTTCAAACTCAACCGCAATATCCAATTCTACCCGGTGTGAATTTGCTGTTAGTGATGTCCGTGAATCATATTTACTCACCTCGTCACCTGCTTACGTTTTGGAACCTAACACCTCACCTGCTTCTTCCAGTAATGCTTCTTCCTTCTCTCAGCAATCCATTACACCGAGTAATGATGCAGCTGTGCCCAATTTTCACGAACCAGCAGCAATCTCTGACTGCTCAGTGTCAGACTCACATACAGCCCAACATCAGTTGTCTGCCGCACCAACTTTAGATGATGATTCACCACCTTCGCAGCGTACTCCTGCACCACCAGCTCCTACTATGTCCTCCACTCAACAGTCACTTGGCGAAGCCTCCATTGAACAGTCAATTGATACAGCACTACAACCACCGATTCTTAATAATCATCCTATGATAACAAGGGGGAAAAAAGGTATTTTTAAAAAGAAGGTTTATGTAGCTTCGAAACATATTAAGCTTACTGATGATTTGTTTGAGCCTTCGTGTTATTCTCAGGCTAAAAATGATCCTAAATGGCGTCCTCCCATGGATTTAGAATACTATGCGCTAATGAAGAATAGGACATGGTCCATTGTACCACCTCCTCATAATCAAAATATTATTTGTTGCAAATGGGTTTATCGTGGTAAGAGAAGAGCTGATGGTACCAGTTAGCGTCACAAAATTCGACTGGTTGCAAGTTTTAATCAACAAGATAGTATTGATAATGGTGAGACTTTTAGTCCGGTTATTAAGCCTTGCGCTATTCGTATTATATTGACATTGGCCTTGTCTTACCAATGACATATTCGTCAACTTGATGTGTAAAATATCATTCTCAATGGCATTCTTACTGAGGAAGTTTAAATGAAACAACCCCTGGTTGTACAGATCCTTAATTTCCATATTATGTTTGCAAATTGCATCGATCTATTTATTGCCTTAAACAGGATCCTCATGCATGTTATACTCATCTCAGTTCTTTTCTTCAGAAACTTGGTTTTGTTATCTCTGTTTCTGACACTTCTTTGTTCATTCGACGATCAACTGAGAGTATTATATTTCTTTTGGTGTATGTTGATGATATAATTTTAACGGGATCCTCTATGGCATGTCTACAATCCTTTATAACTACTTTTCACAATGAGTTTGCTCTCAAGGATCTTGGTTCTCTTTCATATTTTCTTTGCATAGAGGTCACACAAGTTTCTGGTGGGTTGTTTCTTTTACAGCTTTGCTAAATTGAAGACCTTCTTGTTCGTGCTAACATGCAAGGGGAAAAACATTCACCACTCCTTTTAGCATTTCCACTGAGCTACATCCGATTTTTTGTTGACTGATGTTACTATTTATAGAAGTTTGGTTGGGGGTCTTCAATATCTCTCTATGACACGATTGGATATTGTCTTTGCAGTTAATAAGGTATGTCAATTCATGCATAAACGTACAGAAGCTCATTTGGTTCTTGTTAAGCGTATACCTCGTTATTTGCATCATACTTCTAAATTTGGTATTCTACTTCGTCTCGAACCAAATCTGCAGCTCAGTTTCTCGGCATATACTGATGCTGACTGGGCGGGTGGTCATCTTGATCGTTGCTCAACGAGTGGATATTGTGTTTATCTTAGTTCTAACCTTATTTCTTGGAGATCTCGTAAGAAAAGGACAGTCTTCCGATCAAGTACTGAATCTGAGTATCGTGGTTTGACTATTGCGACCGTTGAATTAATGTGGATTGAATCGCTTCTTCGAGAACTTCAGGTTTTTGTTTATTTTCCTCTCACTCTTTGGTGTGACAACTTGGGAGCAACCTATCTCCGGATGAATCTGGTGTTTCATGGTCGTACAAAACACATAAAAATCGACTATCATTTTTTCCGTGAGAGAGTTCAAAGTGGCCAGCTTGATGTTCGTTTTGTTTCATCCAAGGATCAAATTGCAGATATTGTCACAAAATCTACTTCAAAGGATCATTTTTGTATGCTTCGCTCTAAGTTCAATGTCGTTGACGGGGGTATTAGACATCTAACAGACGTGACTTAATTAGTCATGGCTGGTAAACCTTCCTTTGTTTTATATCTTGTTATACAAACAATATCTTTGTAAATATATTTGTGTATCTTGTATTACCTATTTTTTAATCCTTTTGATATTGTAAATATATAAGTTTTTTTTTGTGTTTTTCAATCATTGAGAACACGTTAATTCTAAATCTCAAGTCTCTTCGTACTTATAATTGGTTATATTTCCGATGTACTGACTCTTTCTTTTGTTAGAACAATAGGTTTTGTACTAATATCAGTATGTTGTTTCTTTCACTCAATGGTGTACTTGATCTATTCCATGTATTTTAAATTATTTTGAATGAATACGGGATTTATTTAAATAGATAAATAATAATAACAATCGTGATAGGAAATATCACGACGGTGAAATTAACTAAGTTTCCCTTTTACTTTATACCTATTCCACTTTACGAATCTAATTTATTTCTAAGTCACTAACGGCGTCCACAGTGGGACGAGTATACCCAAAGACTAAAGACTAAAAATTTTAGTCTTTGGTCTGGCCCACGAACAACGGTAAATGGTTGGGCGGTGCTCTAATATAACGCCTGGTGTTGGGCGGTGTCCTAGCGTATCGCTTGTTGAGACGGGCGTGATCCTAGCGTAACGCTTACACGAGGCGGACTCCTAGATGAACGCTTGATATGGGGCGGGAACGAAAGATAACGCCTGATTGTGGACGGTCTCCTAAGACCACGCCCAAGAGACGGCAGAGCACTAGGAAAACTCCTGATGGGGCGGTGTGCTAGCATCACGCTTGAACGAGTATCCCTTGTGTGACAGAAGCGTGTGTCTTCAAATGGACGGGCGGTGTCCTAGCGTGCCGCTTGCATTTCCAAGCGAGTTGCTAAACCCTCGCCCCATATTCTCTTCCTTCTTCTTCAGCCGCAACCCTCAATTTTTCTCCTGAACCCTATTCTTTTCATTGCAACCCTCTTCCGCCTCCTCCCTTGTGAACCCTATTCCCCCCATAGACCCGCCTACGTTTTTGAGGCTCCGCTTAAGCTTTTTTCAAACATCCAAGCGGTATTAGCTATCAAGGTAATTTTTTTTCATTTTTTTAAATTATATTTGTTTTGTAAATTAAATTTAGAGTATGTTTTATTATTATGTTTTGTTAGTTAAATTGGTTTATATATGTTGAATGATTAAACATGTGATTATGAAATAGAGATATTTAAGTTTTAGAAATTGTAATTATGTAATTGGGATAATTTTTAGAGTTTATGAATGTTGTAAATTGGGTATAAAAAATTGATGATAATTTGTTGAATTGAAGATAGAATTGATTAAGTTGTTGTTTAATTTGAGTTGGGTTGTGGTTCATTTTTTGATGAATTGACTAGATTGTCTTGAAAATTTGTGAATTTGGAATGTTTATGTTTTAAAACCTATGTTTATGGGATTATATAATTTGGGAATTTTGATGATTTTTGGTACAATTGAGGCTTTGATTTTTGTGAATGAATGATGAATTTGGAGTATTTTGTGAATGATGAATTTTGTTCAAGAATGTTTGATTTTTGTATGTTGGTACATATGATTATCTAATTAGATAATTACTTTTGTAATTATGAAATTATTATGTTTTTCCTTGATTTATTGATTAATGTAGATTTTTATCTTTGTGTATTGTGGGGATTACTCTTGATTTTCAATGTTGTATGAACTGTTTGCCCAGATGTCGAGCAGTGTGACGTCCAGATTCGTTGGTAGAAAGAAGAGGGACAAGAAGACTAAAATTGTCCAGAATTCAGATGAAGACCGTATTATTGAAGAAACGGTAGATTTTCCCGGGTTGGAACACTATACAGTTGTGGAAGATACTGAGGGTCACTCCTCCACCAATTACGTATTCAAGCGACGCTAAATTCAAGTTTTCACATCGTGGTTCCCTCAAATCGGTCCTTCATACCTATGCAGTTATTGTTAAACATAGCCCTAGGGTCAAATATATTATTGAAAAGGGAGGATGGGACCGATTACTTACCATGGATGTAGTAGATTCATCGTATGCACTTATTGACTATATTGTTGAGCGTTTTTGGGATACCACAAACACTTTTCACTTTCACACCCCTTGATTGGGTAATGTTGACAGGACTTAGTATTGGCATTGGTAGTCCTATTCCGTATGACTCAGGAAAGTTCCAATTTGAATATGTCCGGGCGCATATTTTTTCTGAACTTAAAGATAATGAGGTTTGTAGAAGAGAATGTATTCTCAGGCAGTGGGTTTCAGATGCAATTACGATTGCATTTTTGAGCACATATTTTGATCCTCAAACGTTGGTTGCGGCTAACGATGATAGCATACTTTCTGATAGAGTGGCCAGAGCCTTCTATATGTATGTTTTGGGTCAATTCTTCTTTTCAAATGCAAAAACCTATATTGATGCTGGATGGTTAGCTGCTTTTGAGGATCTAAATGCAGTTAACGATTATGACTGGGGTAGTGCTGTATTTTCGAAATTGTATTCCGATCTCGCCGCATCTAGCAGGGGACAAAAGTCATTGGTCGGACCCTTCCAAATATTGGAGGTAAATTTCTTAGTTTTATTTATAATTCTTTTAAATTGTTTTTTTGTTGCTCAGTTATTTATTCCATTGGTTGCCATGACATTCTAGTTTAGGGGGTACGAATATCTGGGCATTTGTCGGCCAAAGAACTCATCGCCTGAAAGTGAACAAATGTGGCCTAGATGTTGTCGGTGGACGGGAACACGGAGGAAGAGTATTGATATTGTTCGTTCAAGGACATCTCTGAATCAGTTGTCTGTAAACGAGGTGACCTGGCAACCGTGGGAATCTGCGATCATGGTCCTGGATTCTGAAATTGGACGGAAAATTGTAGAAATCTAGGAGAAAAGGGTTATATTCTCTTGGCTAGGCACTGTGAGTTTATAATTTATTTCCATTGGAATGTTATTTATTTTCTTTGAATTTCGGTTAATTGATTGGTTTATTTGTTTATTGTAATTTTCTTTTCAGAGAATAACATGCATCTCGGAGATCGGTGTTGGAGGCAGCACCATCAAACATGGGGCGTTCCTAGCAACCCGCCTAGTCGTATTTCCAACTTGAGCGACGACGATGCTGAGGAGATGAGCGAAAACTGTCTGCTCCCTGCAAGTGAATTAGTACGTGTCGTTAACTATGATCTGTATATGTAGTATTGGCGACATGTAACTAACCTGCAAAAATATGCCACCAAAGTCGATTGGGAGGTTGAAACGTACGGTTATGCTGGTGACCGTATTAAACACAACATCGAACATCCTCGTGAACATGTACCCATTCCGCCTCAACAACAATTTTCATACGTAAGTATACAACAAACCACTGTAATATTGATTTTAATATATAGTAACGGTTCAGAATTTGATTTTATTTTTTTCATAACAGGTCGAGGCTTATGGTTTAGTTCAAGATTATGCTGATTTTACGCAAGAGTTTCGTAACTTTACGTTAAATTAAACTAAGGAGAGGATGCAATTTTCCATGGCCAAATATGCAGAAATACGGGGTCTACAAAATGAAAACAACATGTTGAACTCACAGCTTGCCCATTTTCGTCAGCAACAACCACCCATTGGGTTTGGCACGGATGCTCAAACTATGCCACCACCGATGTGGAATACCATGGGTCAGGGATCGTCATCAACAATTCAATTAAGTAACTATAATTCCAGATCATCTTTGCCTCCGTTTATGCCCCCGCGCTCGGCGTCCAAGAATCAAGATACAGAAAAGTAGTAATTCATTAGCAAAAAACTTTTTCTTTTGTCTTGAATTGTTTTTTCAAATTATTTTTCTTACATTATCATTGTCTTTTACCTGCTTTTTGTTGTCATCTCCTAATATTTAAAATCTTTTCTTTTGTCCTTTATATCTGTTTTGTATTGTCAATTCAAAACTCTGTATTTTTTTTCCTTTGTCGTTTTGGTCATTTGGTATTGTCTTGTCAACCGAAATTTCATATCTCTGATGTGTCTGTTCACCCCACTTGCCTCAACTCTGTTTTTGCATTAAAATACCAACCGTGTTTTGTGATATCAAAACTCAAAATCTTATCTTAATTTGCCTATAAATTGAACACTCGATTCTCCAATTATACAAACCAAAAATACAAACATCAAAAAGCAAATGGCATACTATCAAAATAACAATCAGGACTATGGTTCTTGTTCTTTTATTCCTCCTCCTCCTTCTTCTTCTTTTTCTTCTTTTTCTTCTTCTTCTTCTTTTTCTTCTTCTTCTTCTTCTTCTTCTTCATCTGGTGATGATGATAACAATAGTAATTACTCATCATACGAAGGTTTACTTGCATTGAGCCAAAATAACCAAGCAGTCACTGCGGGATTAATTGTTTCAAGTATGAACTGGACACATACTCGTATCCAAATACCAAGAGAGCGTGAAGACAGTGCAAAACTTCTATGGAAAGATTACTTTTGCAGAAAACCGACGTTTCCTCCTCATGTATTTCGTAGAAGATTTAGAATGCGTCGAGAATTATTCAACCGTATATTGGGAGATGTCATAGCTGTAAATAATTATTTTGTTAAAAAAAAAGATGTTTATGATGTTCTTGGATTAACCCCTCAGCAAAACATTACTGCAGCAATACGAATGTTAGCTTACAGATGTGCGGCAGATGCAATAGATGAGTATTTACGGATCGGAGAAACCACAGTTTTGGAA
Source organism: Papaver californicum (assembly GCA_023531435.1). Lineage (NCBI taxonomy): Eukaryota > Viridiplantae > Streptophyta > Magnoliopsida > Ranunculales > Papaveraceae > Papaver > Papaver californicum. Next base: position 147,913 of record JAJJMC010001794.1, on the reverse strand, counting down.
GCAACTCGTAGGTTTTGTAAGACAATAGTGCATCTGTACGAGAAAGAATATTTGCGCACACCAACTAAGCGTGATGTTGAACTGCTTCTTGATGAGAACAAGGAAAGGGGATTTCCGGGGATGCTGGGTAGTGTTGATTGCATGCACTGGAAATGGGATAAATGCCCATCGGCTGAATCAGGTGCTTACACTGCGTACAAAGGTAGTGAAAGTATTATCCTGGAGGCAGTGGTGTCATATGATCTGTGGTTTTGGCATGCATTTTTTGGTATGCCTGGTTCTAACAATGATATAAATGTGATGAACCATTCTTATATTTTCAAAAATCTTATCAACGGGAAAGCACCGGCTGTGAACTTTGTTGTCAACGGACATCGGTACGATATAGGGTATTATTTTGGTGATGGAATATATCCGGAGGTAGCTACTATTGTGATGTCGATTAAACATCCAGATTCGCAGAAGAAATAAAAATTTTCTGTTATGCAAGAGGGTTGCCGAAAAGATATAGAATGAGGCTTCGGCGTACTGCAAAATCAATTTGCAATCATCAAGCAACCAACACGAATGTGGAATCCTGACGTACTAGCATATATAATGAAAATTGTAATCATTCTACATAATATGATAGTGGAGGATGAGCGTTTACCCGGTGATTGGCCGCATGAGTATGATCAACGCAGCCACGGTGCACCGGTAAATATTTCTAGACACAACACTGCTGAACTTTCGAGAATGAGACTGGACCAACGCCGACGTGCAGTATTCGACAAAGATACTCATATTCATTTGCGAAATGACTTGATCGAACACTTATGGTCAGATTTTGGTGAGGATTAAAAATTTGTAAATCCTCTGGATAGGTTTTGTGGGTAAATCTCTAGTAAACCCGCCCGAGACACAACTCGGCCGCTAGGGGCACCTAGGGGTTTAAAGGCTTGCTGCACATGCTAAGTGCAGTCGCGATGCCTGCGAAAGTGAATTTAGCTCTACTTATTACCTCATGTATTATCAATATATTTTAATAGATGGCCACATTTCATTAGTTAATTACTTTTGTAAAACAGTTGAACGTAAAATCATTTCATTGAATCGAAAAGGCATACATCGCGTAACATTAAAGGAGATGAAATATAATAAATCAATAGATTACACTTAAAAATTTAAGCAAACCTATTATCAAACCTTCAACGGGTCGTTTGACGCCAGGGACGACGTGCTTCACATCTTCGGAGAATAATCAACACAAAAGGATTGTATTCTTCAATCACCCTTAGGATCTCGAAATGAGGTTGGTACCTGAAATATGAACGTTTCAATCTTATCCATTCCTCTAGAGATCTGGCAACAACTTCATTATAAGTTTCATTCCTAATTCTTCTTTCATTCACCTTAGCGGTTAAAGAAGAAAATTCTAGTACTGCCCTTGTGATTTCCCTCAAACTGGGTGGTATTCTAGCGTTACGCCTGTTAGTGGGTGTGATCCTAGACGCTCGTTCCATCAGGCGTAGTCCTAGGTTAGCGCTTGATCAGGCGTATTCCTAGGTTACTGCCCGTGTTTTTAAGCGTTGTGCTAGAATGACGCTTGATGCCAGGCGGTTCACTGCACAGCCGCTTGATGCCAGGCGGTTCACTATGAAGCCGCTCGACTAAACCAAGTTTAGTCCAGAAAAAAAGACCAGATTTAATCTGCTACAATGGATTTTCTGGACTAAACCCCAAATATGCACGTCCCACTGGTGCCTCACATTTCCAGACTATCAACTAGTTTTGATCTTTAACCCGTGTTTTGCTCGTCCAATTGTAGACGCTCTAAATCACCTTATATTTTATGCATTTACTCTGTCAATAGGAAGGGGACATGGGCTATGATCGACTGACAGGTCAAGTTAGAAAACTGGGTATCCAAACGAAATGGTATGTTGCACAACCTATACTTTTTTTACATGGTAGATTGTATCCATTGCAAATTTGCACATAAGAACCCAATACTTTTATATGTATATAAAATTGTTTTTCTGGTAAACTTTTATACTAAGTACATATAGCATTGTTTTCTTCATATTGTTTTTGCTAAACAAAAAGAAAAGTGAGACAAAACTCAGCCAACGGCTACTTTACTTGGGTCCACATCTCTCAACTTTTGTAATTTGTATTTAGTTTCTTCAACATTCAATCATGTGTGAATTGGTTGTTTAAAATTTTTATTCCTGAGAATAAGCTGCATCCATATTCCATCAATAAACTTATAGAATTTTCTCTATTCTTTCGAAAATAAAATAAGAATCAAGCAACAACCAGTTTTTGATTGTTGAGGTACTCTATTTTTCTGTTCACTCTTCCATCTCTAAGCTTCTATTTCCTGGTTTCTTTTTAACTAAAGTAGAGAAGAAAACACATAATTTGAGATTTCATCTATTTTATCTTGTTTTGCCTTTAAGTCTTGTTCATAAAACAAGAAGAAGATTTCAGAAAGAAAAAAAAAACTCAATTTTTGAAATTGGTTTCTCTCCGGTTTAATCCGCTCATCAGTAGAAGTGATTAGAAAAAGAGAAGAACCCATCCAGTGAAATTTAAGGATTCTGCAGTAAGGAGGGAGAACGACCAGTTTCAGTTGATGATGCTGAGTGTTAGCTGCTGCAAATGGTTCCTGACTCTTCACTTTCTCTTTACTGCACTGGTTTCTGCCAAGTACCATGGTAATTTCTATCCTGACTCTTTTTTTTTTTACTTTCCAATTTGTGTATGTGTGCTGGAGCCGTGCCTTATAGGGGTTATCCTCAAATCTTAGATCAGTAAGTTATCGTCTCACTTCGTTTGTGTTTAAAGTGATGGATGCACAAATAGAAACCCACATCATTAACTAATATAAACCTCTTACCTTAATTCTATCTCTCACTTGATGCAGGAAATCCTGCCAACGAGCTTGTCAATATCATCAATCAGAATCGAACACTTGAAAAGCTTTCACAACTGAATGACAATGCTGGTCTCAGCTGCATAGCTTTACAATATATTGAAGAATGCCAAGGAAATTGCACCAGTAACAATACTGTGAAATGTAAACCATCGGAAAATGACTTCACTGAGGTCTTTGCACCTAACTGCGGTGTGGAGTTACCCACCTTCGGCACCATAACTGGACGGATTGTGGGATGTCAATCTAAGTATGTCGAACCTTTAGAAGCATTTTCTCGTATCCTAGTCCGAGATCACGAAACTTTATCTGTCTTGAGAGACATAAATCATTCCGAAGTGGGAGTCGGCTTAATGGGAAACCACCACGGACCTTACTTTTGGTGTGTTCTATTTAGTAATGATCGGATCAACACAACATTTGTTCTTGAGAATGGTGGAAAAGGTATCAAACAGAGAAAAGGGTGTTACAGTGGAGCCAACATTGATTGTAGCGAGGGAAAGAGAACAAAATTGTCCTTATTGGTTACCATTTTTCCTGTAATTTTCACTATATTTATTTAATACTTGGATGAAAGCTGACATTAGCAAAAAAGTTTCTCAATATCTGGTTCTGACAACAATTTCTCCAAGTAATCTGGTTGTGAAGATGAGAAACTTGATAACCTGCTGCACTTGTACTGATCATCTATGGGAGTATACATGGTTCAGCTTTTCTCCAACATCTCATCCACCGCCTTTACTATGGAGTTTCGACTTAAGAGTTACGAGAATTCATTATGCAGTCTATATAGTTTTCTCTAATGTGTTACATCCGTCAATTCCTTACACATCATGGTGTGCCAGAGCTAGAGGGTGTCGAAGGGGCTCTGTTCCTGTTCTTTGTGTTTGTTTTGATTACTGGATATCACATAATAGTTGCACACATGGTGGCAGGTGAGGTAAAGGGATAGTGGTAACAAGCCCAAGATGGAAGTCAGTCTCTCACTGTGAGAGTTGAGTATAAGTAACCATTACCAATGCGTCATAATGGCTTTCCCCTTCATTAGCATGGTAGTAGCATTGCATTTCGTCAGAAATTGACTGCCGGGATTGAATTGTACTCATTCGGAAGCATTTGTTAGAAGTCAATTAGGGGTGGGGAGAAGAACAAAAAGAAAACTTTTCTACAAAAAGCTACGCTAAGACTATGTAACTATTTTCCCAAGGCAACACCCATGCGAAAAATCCCAGAAAAAAACTTTCTGGGCAGTGCAGCAACTGACATTGCCAGAAGAAAAAAAAAAACAATACAAGTCCTCAGAATACTCTACCCTTCGGGCAAGCTATACCTATACACTTGACAAACGACCAGAACTTGACCTCTTCCTTCGTCGGCGTTTCTGTCTTATTCTCCAAAAGCTCACAAACAGCAAAAGACCTACATAAATATACAAAATAAGCATCGCTACAAAATTCTGGTCCAAATAATAATACTATAAAATCAACCAAGCGTTCAAAGCTTCCTTAATATTCTCTACACAAAATGTGGCTAAAAAGGATATGGCAAGGGGGAAGGAAAACCTTGATGAATCTATTTTCACTGTTTTCATTGTGTTCAAGTTCACCATTCTTGTTCTATCGGAGATTAGAGAAGAACGGCAAAAATCCAGAATTTTTGGAATCTTGTACAGAGTTTTGAACACTAATCCACTATTTGTGCAAACCGAGCAACTATATTGTTAAAGCATTTGAAACCAAAAATTAAAAGCAAAGTAAAAACTCAGGTATGGCCAACTTCTCATCCTTAATATCACAAGAAAAATAGAAAACAGTATTTGCATAGACATATTTCTACCCTAGTGTTGCTTACCAGAAAAGGAAACAAGAATGGGTACCAGCCACTGAGTAGCAACTAACGAGGGCATGTCCAGCTGGAAGCAACAGATACAAAAAAACTAACCTCATTAGGTGGGATGAATCACCGCAAAACGATGAGATAGACAGAATTAGGAGGAGAAACAAGAACATGAAAAGGGTAACCGTCTTACCTCATCTCTGTTAAGCAGACGCAGGAGGTCTATTGTTTTGCTACTCTTGTTTCCAAATGTGGACGAAGAAGAGCTGCCACTATTCGTAATATTTGCTTGCTCCGGTATGGAACCTCCCAATGTCAAGTTTAAATTTCTCTCAAATTCTGCAGCAGGAAACCCAGGCAACCTTCGGTTCTTTCCAATCGTCTGCGAACTGTAACCATGAGTTCCCCATATCTCAAACCTAGAATCACTCTGACAGATCAAATTCTTCCCTAAAACTCCAGAATACGTAGAGAAGCTCACATCGGTTCTGCGAGATGGTAACTGGTTGTCATCCTTTAAAAGAGGTTCATTCCTTCTAACAGGATTTGAGAAGAGTACTGGATCTTTAATGTTGGCACCAGTGAAATCCAATATTTTCTTCAGAAGCCAATAGCAGTTGGTGACCATATGGCTACTGTCAAGGCAGTTTGAGTCACCATACACCGAAATACGTCCATTACCAACCTCAACAAGTCCCAGAATAGAAGACTCCTCCTGCATTATTTGGTGGGCGTCAATGGGCATAACAAGGTCAGAAACATAAATATAATACTATTTTCTTTTCAAAGAATGTGAAAAAAGCAACACAGTAATGATCATCAACTAAACTCTTATTTTTCTGTTCAAAAACTCTTTTAATAACTAAAAAAGGTTAGCTGAAAAGAATTTTGTAGGCACCTTCATCATACCAGAAGCCGCCCCACTCTCTAAGCCATCGAGGAACGGGAAGCTGTGCAAATAACCACCCCGAGGGAACCTAACTATATCCGTTCCAGATGCATAACGACTCTGCTCCCCTTGAATAGAGAACTCACCATTCAGAATCTTATCCCCAAAAGCAATTCCAAATGGTGCCAAGAGATCGTTTAGTGCTGGGACATTTGCACCTCCAGTAACTGGTGTCCACCAGCTTCGCGTGTTATCATCAAAAAATCTCATCTTCACCATTGTTTCTACATTATACCACTCCGCAAAAACAGCCAATCCCAATCCAGTATTAGTAACGTCATCCTTCAGTTTCTCAATCTCTTCCTCAAAGTACTCATCTTCAAGATCCACCATGAGCAGTGTCCCATACTGCCAAGCATCAAAGCATGTAAGAGGTGAACCAAGTGTTTCGACAAAGTACCCAGCATCTCTCAGCATGTTGAACATAATGTGGAAGTTCGTATGCAGGTGATCCCCGTGCCAATCTAGGATGTCATTACGAACATCCAATGAGTCTCTCGGAATATAACCAGGTGGGTATTTGATATTATGAAACTGATCCCAGAGTATCAGTTTTGATCTCGGGGGAGTTGGAACCACATTTATCTTCAGTTGAAGAGTACATGTACTACTCCTCCTCGGGCCTTTTCCTCCTCTAGGTGCTGGACTATATACTTTAACTGTCACATTACCTTCAATCATCCCTGAAAACTGAGAACCTTCTTCTTTGATTTGCATATGAACTGCTAAATAACCAGTCCAGGGCCAGATAACCTCCGAGTAGGTGAAGTGAATACTGAGGAGGTTTCCCTCATCATTTACAGGGTGCCATGAGGGTGGGGACTCAACATAGCCGATGACTCCCATTCCATTGAGAATGGTGACATTAAAGATAACAGGCATTGCACCAGCATAGAGGGGCTGACGGCAGAACGGCCAGGAGTAGGGGCAGTCTGTATAATCAAGAACACTAGGGAAAACACTTGTCCGTGGTTGGTAGCTTTTCAGAATCTCATATGACTCTAAGCTAACAAAAAAAGAAACCATTAGCAAGATTATCAGCATGAATAAGACATTTACATGAACAGACTACTGAAATCCAAAGATACTAAGCTGCATTGAGTTAGAGAACTTACAGATCAAGTCTCCCTGCACCCTGCTCATACATATTGGGACCAGAAAGCTTGGTGGCCCCCTCGACCAGCGCTTGCTTCATACTAGCTGGATTTAGAATATCCGTTCGTGAGTTTTCAGGAAGGACACTAACAAGAAGACACACCACACCTGCAACCACAGGACTTGCCACACTGGTACCTGAGAGACTCTTGCAACCTGTGCTTATCTTTGATCCCATGATTTCTCGACCATATGCCACAATATCTGGTTTTACACGACCGTAGCTGCATGGGTAAAAGTAAGTGTAGTTAGGTATTCAGCTCTGCATTCTCTAGAGTGAAAGTTAAAGTAAAAAAGCATCAAATTAACAAATGGACGATAGGATAACTAGGGATAATTACATTGATAACAGATACATACTGATGAAAAAATATCAACAGCTGTACACGACTCACATTTTATGCCACTAACAGATAAGTTTCATTAGCTCCATACACAACAAATGTATAGAGCAAACCTGATTTCGGCAAAATACTTATAGGTGGTCTCAATGTTTTTGTTTTTCAACCTTACTATACCCCCTAGATCACCAAAAGCACTGTCTCAAATTCAGCTATAGAATGCGCATAAAATCTGTTTATGCCTTTGCTTAATGATGAGGATGAAGGGAATGCTTTAAATAATATAACAAAACATGGCCGAAAAGCACCACTAAGAAATAAAAAAGTTGTGTTGATGGGTACAAAGATATGGAGATACTTTACCCATGAGGAATCTCCCAAGTACTCATGCCACGAGAGGAAAATGAAGCGATATGATCACTGTAATCAATGCCACCAACACCAATAACATCACTTTGATCTGCAGGGTTGTTCAGGGTACCGTACAATGGTCCATCATTTCCAATTGCAGAAACCATGATAACATTATTTGCTGTCAGCTCCCAAACCTGAAGAACAGTTTAAGCTACATATAATCCTGACAATAACTTAAAATAAGTAGTCGATACTTTCTTATTTTCTTGTCCTTCCAATTCAGGGTGGAGGAAGTGTGAATGGTTATTCAAATTCTCATAATCCGTAAATGATATGAACTAATGAGAAAGCTACTCAATGATTGATCTCAGAAATATTATAGAAGCAAACAATTGCATGGAAGATGATGAAAATTGAAATGTAAAGCAACAAATTGTGGTGGATAATTACCAACTAAAAGGCATGGTGGGTATATCAGCAAAGTGCAAACAAAATGAAGGGCAGGGATTCCTGTCTGTCAATATGGATATATTTAAGGAAGCCATAGGCAGAAAACTATAAAAACATAGTAGACCAAGTTTACCAAGGTCTTTCTGAAATGATAATTTAATAATCTGAAGGAATCAAGTACGCCATACAGGAAATGTTTACCTTCTCAACAAAAGGAAGATCCAAGTAATCAGGGCCTCCTATGCTCAAATTCAGCACATCCATCTTGGTTGCAATGGCATAGTTGAACGCGTCAAGAAACCATGATGTGTAAGATACCTGCAACAGGCTGAATACATACTTCTCACAGTCTTGCCAATAACAATAACATCTGAAAGCGACAAATCTAGAGAGAGGATAAAAAGGTTCATAAAGACGCAAGACAATGTTGCAACATTGTAAGTTTGTAACATAACAACCTATAACAGACTTGCGATATTTTTATATAGCACCTTGGGATATATCAATTTCCTGTTAACACCAATTTACCTTCAAAAGTTCTTTATGAACATCACATTGTAAAGGTAATAGGTTACAAGTACAAATGTTTTTTTGAAACTTGAAACCAAACGTATTTGAAACAATTTGTATAACTGCATCATTACAGGGATTATAGACTTAACATCACCAAACAATCAAACATTTTCTTAAACTGCTTGAAAACATTTTGAACACCACTAGCAACCCTGTGACTTCTAACACGTCTATTGAGAATGCCCTTCAGAGTGACGTGAGTACTTTTTACATACATCATATCAGGAAATTCCTATTATCAACTTACTAAAAGGTGGGAGTTGCTAATTAATAACCCACCAGATCTTCAAAAAATATCAAGGACTGGCAACGTGTTGGCTCCGGCAACAAGTTAAGGTTGCGGATATAAACAACAGTGATAACAGGTGTAGGCCATTTGCTAAGAAAAAAAAATTCAATGATGATAAACTACTACTACAGATGATATTTTGTAAAACCTCTGATATAACTGTCCCAATAAATAACAATCTGCATTACCTGGGCATCAGTAAATACACGGAAAGCATATATCTCCGTGTCAGGTGCAAAGCCAAGGCATTCTTCATCTTCACCAGCAATAACTCCTGCCACAAATGTTCCATGTCCAAGATTGTCATTCAGCGTATCCTCATTGGTCCAGTTCGTCAGCTCCTGTAAAATGTCCAAGATGGTACAACATTCAGCAAACAATAAAAGCTAATTCAACATTAATAAAAACAAAATAACCAGACAAAATAAATTTCCAATTGAAACAAAAGGCTTGATGACAACCAATCATTCGAATACCTTTATGTTACGAAAATGAGGGTGATTTGCTCGAATTCCAGTATCAAAAATTGCCATTTTAACTTTTCCACCAGTATACCCTTTGTCCCAGAGTGTCTCCGCACCAAATAGAGATGTAACTTGGGATCTCTGTTACAAAAAAAAAAACTCATTAAGCAATCTTAATATCTCATAAAAGAAAGAATGTGGTAATAATTTCAACATTTTCAGTTTTCTAATACAAAAACCAGGAAGTAACTAATCCGAGTTCACCCAAAATTTAAAATACACCTAGAAGAGCTAACATAAGATACCAAGAAAGAATACATTGCTAAGTTTACCTCCATCATGAGTTTGCGTTGCCAACTAATGGAAGAATTACTAAGTGGAGAATGATACTCTCCATCACTAAATGACATAGAGGTAAATATCTTCCCAGGGCGCTTCTTCCCATTAAGAAAAGACCCTCGTTTCCTTCGATCCTTGCTCAATAAACCCCTAGAATAGCTCAAATCAATCGACACATCCTTTACAAACCCTAATTTACCAATTCTCTCAATCAAACTCGTATAAAAAGATTGCTCAATCGAGACAAGACCAAAATCTGTAGGAAATGCAGATGCAGGATTCCGCCTCTCGATCCATTTCCATCCTTCAAACAATCCCAAATTCTCTTGTAAGTACACCCTGTGATCATCAGCTTTCTTGTAACCCAAAAACCTAACAATGTAATTCCTCTTTGGTGTTTCTTCAACATCATTTGTTGTTACATTATAGTTCTGATTTTCAGAATTAGGTTGAATACCATTGATTTGATCAATAACACAGAGTCGTAAATGAAAGATATAGATTGAAATTAGGGCAAGAAAGAAAGCGTACAGATCTTTCTTCATGACTTTTCTTTCTTGGTTTTGCAGAATTTGGCTGGAAAATTAGTCTCCAACATTGGGAGAAGTTTTATTGTGTCCTCAGGTGATGATGAAGACGAATACGATAATCAATCAGTCTGTAATCTCTTCTTCTTCTGCTGCTGACGATGCTGCTTCTCCTCCGGTTCCTTCGATGTAGGGTTTGTTTTTGAGAGGGGGGGAGAGAAGAAAGTGGGATGTTATTGTTTTGTGATGGTTAGAGAGATCTGTATAGTGCTAGTGAAGTAATGGATTTTCTTTTTTTCTCAAATGAATTTTTATTTTTATTTTTGTTTGTTTTAATGATGCCTGCAATGATTATTTTTTTTTCCTCGTAGAATTCAGATTTCTGAAACTTTTTTTATCAAAAATCAACGTAATTCATTTTCGGTGTTTTTTCTTGTATTTGTCTTGTTTTCTAATTTAGATGCCAACACCTCAAGTGGGATTCAACACTTGAAAGCTTGTTTGAGCATCGCCTATGTGATAAAATGATTTTTTTTGCACTTCATCTATTTTAAAATAAAGGAGTGAACAGACGGAGGAGGACTTTTTACACTATAGAACAGTTGAAAAAAAAGAAGCTAGACAGGTGAAGTTTTCCCATCTAACTTTCAAAATTATTATTTTTAATAAAAAAATAGTCAGACGGGTAAAATTTCCCAGTCTGGCTTTCAAACCTACCAGAGCCGTAGGATAAAACTTTTATCTAGACAGGAAAACTTCACCCGTTTGAAACTCTGGTAAGATGAAATTTTTACCTAGAGGGAGAACTTCATCCGTCTGGGATCCAAACAGTTGAAGATCATCTGTCCAGTGAAGACTGGCGAGCATTCCTTCAACTGAAAGAGTCTTTGATAGACTTTATATGAAATACTCTCTCTTCACTACTCATAATAGGGTCTAATATGTTCTTTTTGTATAAAATTTCTTCAACACTCTATCTATAGCCCTTACTCTTAACCATCTTTCCATCTCCAAACCGTTATATTTTTATAGTTGTCCATTTAAATAACAGTTACTGAGTATTTAGTATATTTTTATAGTTGTCCATTTGAATAACAGTTACTGGGTATTTAGTTTACTGAAAAGGGTAATAAATTTCATATAAGATAAAGTATTTTTCAAATTGTTTTATATAAAATTCGTTACACTCTCGAGTAAACTAGGCGTCTAATTAGCAGTGCTGTTCATTTGACATCATAAACTAATTTATTTTTTTATTTTGGAAACATGAAATAAAACGAAATTCTTGAAAACATATGGTAGTTTTATAAATCGATAACCACTTAAATAATAGTATAAAATAACAAATTAATATTTTATAAAAAAGCCTGATATAGGGGCTCCAACATCAATAGAGGGGCTCCAATAATAAGACGAAATAGGGACACTATGAAGTAAAACTCAAAAACCCCTTATCCATAATATTTTCACAATACCCAAATCACCCTTTATTAATATGTTAATTACCTTAAATAGTGAAAATTTAATTAAGCTAATCATGGTTAATTAAACTTAATCTTTGACTAACACAAATTGAAATCAAATTTTTTTTTTTTTTTGATTTGTGATTTGGGGATGAAAAACTAGATGAAATGTGAGAAAAAAATTTCGTTTTTTTTTTAAACCCTAGTTTTTGATTTAATCAACCATAGTAACCATTTAGGTCTTTCTAGATTAAAATCTTGATCATTTTATGGCTCAAATTAGATGAAATCACGAATTGAAAGTTTGATTTTGTGTGATTCAGAGACAGTTACGGTTGGGTTTCATTACGAACCCAACCGTAACACCAAGAACACCGAAGAACACCTTCATTTATGCTTGGGTTTTGACTCCAAACCCAACCGTAACCTCAAGAATACTATGAACACCCTTTGAACACATAGTTACGGTTGGGTTTGGCTTAAAACCCAACCGTAACTCATCCTTTTTAGCATTGATTTTT
>JAJJMC010001794.1:123007-135335 GCA_023531435.1 Papaver californicum | reverse complement strand
TTTAATCGGCGATAAAATTTTGATTCGATTGAGAAATTTGATTAAAATGGAGAAGGAGAAGATATGGAGGAGATGGAAAATTTTTAATTAAAGGATAAATTTGTCTTTTTTTTATTAGGTAAAGGGTAAAATGGACATTTAACTTTACCCCTAGGACATCCCTTATCATAAAATTGGGTCACCTTGGCTCAACTAGGAACCCCTCTATTGATGTGGGAGCCCCTATATCAGGCTTCTTTATAAAAGAGTTACACAACATTGAATTGATAGATACTTATAGTGTCAAATAAATAAATAAATAAAACATGCAAATTATGTTTGACTATGGCTATAACATTTGGACAGTGGTGAGATTTTCATCATTCTTGTAATTAGTATCGTTCTTTATCATTGTACAGTGCATAGTAAAGTAATGGAATCTTTTTATCTTAAATGAATTTTTATTTTACTTTTGCTTGTATTAATGATGCCTATAATTACGAAAAATCATCTTCTTTTTTTTAAGTTATCTCTGTTGATAAGTTGTGAAAAGTTTAATAATAGGTAATCTCTTAACCACCTCATCAAATAATTGGAGGATTTATTAAACTGTAAAATATTACCACACTATAATGTGATGTGCTTCCAATACCAATAAAAAATAACCCATCCAATGATATTTAACTTCCAAGAAACCGTCAAATAAAATGCGTCCCACATCGAAATATTACAAGTATCGCCTCGTCCCGAACCGCAGCAAGGAAAACTATAACCAAAATCCTTTTGAGAGTTCAGATTTCTAAAACATTTTTATGAAAATTCAACATAATTTATTTTCGGTGTTTTTTCTTGTATTCTAATGTTCTACAAAGCATGTGCCACTTCCTAACTTATACTAAAGGAAAAAAAACTCATTGTAGTTTGCATAAATTTCAACAACCCAATAATTGTTAAGCTAACTATACTAATAAAGATACAATATTTGTTAAGCTAACTATACTAATAAGGATACAATACAAGAACTAATGAGATAAATGTGAAAAGCATGTAAGATCAAGTAAAAGATATAAAAGATAAATGACATACAAGGACTTACATGGTTTGATTGTTAAGTAAACTTACATCCACAAGAATAATAACATTTGGTGGGAGTGATATAATGGGATATTTGATCTTTGGTTACAAACAATGATATAATTTTCTACTCTTAAACACTTGACTAATATCTTTATCACTTGTGGGTATTTTCTCTCTTTATTTTTAGCCTGCCTTGAACTTGAGCATATTGTCTTTTTGTTGGGGTTCAGATCCATCTAAACATGCTAATTAATCTTATGGAAATAAACTAGCCAACAAGAAATCTTAGATTTTTCTGATTGCTCCATGAACCTCTTTACTACGATCTAGGATGTGAAAAATAGAAAGAGAACCACACAGATGCAAATTATAAACAAAAGCAATAAGTAAAGTACGCATAGATTTAACGTAGTTCAATAGTATATACAATGTGTATATATTATCTACATTCACCAAACTGCTACGACCTCTTTCTTTATTATAGAACCACATATATGATTGACTAATCAATCTATCGACTCACCAGAATATGACCGAACACATGAAGCTCTCACACATGCTCTATAACTCTGAAGTAGTGTCTTCACCCAAACGAGATAACGTTTACCACATTCTTCTACCACAACGAGATGATCTTCTCTGTACTCTTTGACATAAATTATCATGGACGACTTCAGCTCAACACCAATAATTTACTCAAGCACCACCAAGATGATTTTCTCCTCAAACACGATGTCTTACGAACATCCCCCTATGAATACTCCACGACATATCTTCCAACATAGATAAGCACTCCATAAACCCATAATGATGTACTCGTTCCACCACAATGGTCTCTCGTATTCACCCCAATAGGTGGGATGAATTCCTCACATCTCTATTGATAATTCTATTAAGAACTCATAGCCTAGACCTCTTTTTATAGGAGTCACATTACTTATCCTACAAGTTCAGGGTTTCCTAACTTAGCTCTTAAGAAACTAAACTTTAGCAACACGTTTCTCTAACTTGGCTCTCAAATACCTAGACTTTAGGAATAAGTAAACATCAGAGTTTATCCTAAACTCTTTGACCGACTAAGTTTTGATTTATCCCCAAACAAAAACTCCACGACCCACTGTTTGAGTTTTACCTAAACTCAAACTCTCAATTCACCGACCTACTTCCTACAATTCTCCACCTCGGATCATGCATTTATGCATGAGACGATCAACATGTTGTGCCTCCATCTTCTAGGAAGTGATTGCACCAAATGCTGCATACGTATCCTTTTTGCAAAGATTCAAACTGAACATAGTTCACCCAAATTGTTCAGTAAAACCTCCACCAGAAGAGATCAAATCAAACTTGAACGTCACCAACAAACGACTTAACAATCAACATATTGATGATTGTACAAATCTCCACCTCAGCGAAAAATTCAAGATCATCTCACCAACCATCATCATATGATCAACTGATATGCAACATCTTTGAGATACACCTTGCTCATTTATGTTCACAACTCCACAGTGATTGGCACCATTCTAGGTGAATTTCATGCCAACTCAATCAGACCTTATATGATTATCTTAGTTATCGAACTTAGTTACAGTCATTGTGCACCTTTAAGCCTTGCATTCCCCTTCAAGATTGCTCCACCCTTGAGCCATCTCCACCTGAGTTAGTGAACACTAAATCCACTTGCGCACCATACTCGTGACGGATGACATCCATAACTACTCGATCAACAAATAAAACTACCACAGTAGCTTTCAAGCGTCTGCCTAAGCGTTTCCCTAGCAGAATCGTTATCTTCGTCTCTAAACTCCAACAAAGTCAATTGCTTCTTCAAATAACTAATCAAACACTTGCTCTTTTCCATGAGCATGTCTACCAAAGCGAGTTAACGGGATGCTTCATGTTAGTTTAAATTAAACCAACCTTCATGTTAGCTTCCAAGAAACTAACCATCTTGTATATATCAAGCATATTGACCATGACTCCAACTGCGCACCAAATACAACCAATCCACGGATCATTGCCATTGCGTGCCAATCTCGAGATCATCTTGATGAGTCTTTCTTTGAGTCAATCCCACAATGATCATGATTTTATAATCATATACCACCTTATGTCTTACTCCTCCCAAAAACTCATCATACCTTCAACCATTGTATATGTATAAAACATGTACAACATCACAGAGACTTCAAACGGCTGAAACACCAAACTTTTACACCATATCAGCAACCTCAATGGGCATTGACACAAAAATTGTCCATTTAGTCTTTTACCAATTTATGAGAAAGCATGTAGTTTTGACTTCATGATAGTCAAACCACAACACAATTCGGACTCGGATAGAAATGTGACTAATATCGAAGAACTCATGATGTCACCTTCGTAAAAATTCATAATGCTACACATTCTGTTTTGTGCATATCCCTTATTTTAATCTTGCTCTAAACGTACACCAACATCTCAAAATCTAATAGTCCGTCCTTCACACAAAGACCCAATCACACTCAGCCATATTCTGAAACCTTTAACAACTTCTCAAGCTTCAAGCAATTCAAGATGTTGATGCGTTTATCTTCTCAAAATAAAATAAATGACGGAAACTATATCGGTGCTGAAAAAAAATTCTTAAAAGAAATCTCTACCTTCATCTTCTACAGGCTCTGTAACTATTGAAATCATAATTTCAATATCGGTAGTAGACGAGCAAACTCTCCAATATTATCACTGCTATAATATCACTTTCTCAAAAAAAAAGTCTCAAAGCTATCACGAATTCTCAAAATTAAAAATAACCAGTAAATAATAGAGGTTGACGGAAAAACACGCTGAAATTGTAGCCCTATCAAATTCATGCACCGTGTTTTCTCCTAGTAGTATGCGCTAGTTTACATAGCCAAACCACCACACACATTATAGTATTGTATCTTTATTCTTTAAGCTCTTGAAGTGTCCAAGCGATACCTTTTTAATTCATCACAACGGGTCTTTACCAAAAAAGGAACGTATTCGCAACACAAATAGACCAACATGTTTTCTTCCAACGGTTTTGCACTTCAACCAGCTCCGATGAGTTCAAATAATGTACAACCAAACAACTCTTCGACAGAACATCATCGACAAAAATCAAAAGATTACAAACTAGCTAGCTTCTCCATCGGAAATAGTACGAGAGAAACTCCAAAACATTGTTCTTCAACGACACAATGTCAAAATCAACACAGGCAAACAGAACCTTAAAAATTGTGTCGACAAACTGCTTCTCATATAAAAATAAGAAACCATAGCTTCACCTCAACCAATATCACATCTCATCAAACGATTATTGTTCAACAACTTATTTATAGCGTACATACTTCAAACCATCCAACTGAAAATCAAACTCTTTACATCAGGAATATAATTAAACCGGCACAACGATCAACACTTCCAAAATAAAACCTACTACAAGATTTTCCAAATCCTTATTGCAACGAACAACTAAGGCAGAACGAGTATGAATTCATCTTTACATTCTTCAACTTTAGGTTAAATAAAATCAGAAACATGATCCAACTAATGATGATTGATGACCAAATTGCTCCCTTTGATTTAGAACAATAATGATACTTTGACATTCTAATATTTCCATCCTTACTTCTACCAATATAAAAAAAAAAAATTTGTATCTCAACTATCATACTCTTGCCTTATCATTGTGCCTTTCCAAGCAAACACCACACAATTAAAGAAACCAATATGCATAGGTCTTCCAAACAATTCACAAGAACATCACATGGTACGAAGTATATAACACAATCACTTAAACTTATTAAGTTTAATAATATGATTAAAGAAAACTTACTTGAAGCAACGCTGGAATATAGGGTTTATATGCTTCAATAAATACCCATGTCAAATCTCAAATGTAGAGCAACACAAACGTCAAGACCATCTATCTTGACCAAACCGAATGCAGATCACATGATATAATCTCATTCCTTCAGAAAACTCTTTACTTTATTTTATACCAAAACTGATGAAATCAAATCCTTTACATACTTGATAACATCAAATGCTGCATCTTCAGATACTGGTAACAAGAAAACCTTATATAATTAATAAGACCAAATCGTTTGTTTTCAAAATAACCTAACAACAAGAAAACCCAAAACTTTTTTCTTCAAAATTTCAATCCAACCTAAAGCTCTGATACCAATTGTTGGGGTTCAGAGCCATCTAAACATGTTAATTAATCTTGCGGAAATGAACTAGCCAATAAGAAATCCTATATTTCTCGGATTGCTCCATGAACCTTTTTACTACGATTTAGGATGTGAAAAATAGAAAGAGAACCACACATATGAAAATCATAAAAAAAAAAGCAATAAGTAAAGTACTCACATATTTAACGTGGTTCAATAGTATATACAATGTGTATATATTATCTACATCCACCAAACTGCTACGACCTTTTTCTTTACTATAAAACCACATATATGATGGACTAATCAATCCATCGACTCACCAGAATATAACCGAACACATGAAGCTCTCACAAACGCTCTAGAACTCTGAAGTAGTGTCTTCATCCAAACGAGATAACATTTACCATATTATTCTACCACAACGAGATGATCTTCTCTGTACTCTTTGACATAAATTATCATGGACGCCTTCATCTCAACACCAATAATTTACTCAAGCACCACCAAGATGATCTTCTCCTCAAACACGATGTCTTACTAACATCCCCCTACGAATACTCCATAACATATCTTCCAACATCGATAAGCACTCCATAAACCAACAATGATGTACTCGTTCCACCGTAATGGTCTCTTATCTTCACTCCAAGAGGTGGGATGAATTCCTCACATCTCTGTTGATAATTCTATTGAGAACTCATAGCCTAGACCTTCTTTTATAGGAGTCACATTACTTATCCTACAAGTTTAGGGTTTCCTAACTTAGCTCTTAAGAAACTAAACTTTAACAACAAGTTTCTCTAACTTGGCTCTCAAATACCTAGACTTTAGGAATAAGTAAAAATTAGAGTTTATCCTAAACTCTTTGACCGACTAAGTTTGGGTTTATCCCCAATCCAAAACTCCACGGCTCACTGTTTGAGTTTTACCTAAACTCAAACTCTTAATTCACCGACCTACTTTCTACAATTTTTATAGCCCAACTATCATCTCGGATGATACAAATATCGAGTAACACTTTTCTTATTGATCTCAATTCGACCCCGATTAGTCTAGCCCGACATGTCCTCTATCTACTTGGTCTTCTGCTAGATGACTAGTCTGAATCATCATTTAATGCTCTCAACACTCTCTTTAATCTTCATTGTCCTTTTATGACTTGCTTAATAAGTGTCTTCGTCTTTTTTTTGTAGATAACTTGATTATAGCAAAAACGTGATGGAGATGATTTCATATTTCTGCACATACATCTTTCTATTCTGCTCCTATCTCGGATGTCTTTTACTGTACAACAAATATTTACCCTTCATAGTTTGCCTCTTTTCTTCCCGTCAGGACAAGGGTACGATGGAAAAAAAACTTCCCTCCGCCAGTTGTGAATAGTCACGTCTCGACTTTTCTGACATATCCTTACCACGTATTTGAATAGCCCCACTTCCTCCATCGATTAATCCCTAGCATTATTTAGCCTCCACTTTCTTCTTCGGTTATCCCTCGTGGTATTAATTAGTCTCCAGTTTATCCGTCCGTTATTTCCCCATGTATGTTGGTTATCCTTAAAATTCTTTTCTATTTAAAAAGATCCTCTCATCCTTTACTCATTTTTTTTTGTTTGTTTTTTTTCTTCTCGAGCGCTTTCGTATTGTCTCTGCTCTTTACTCCTCTGCTACTGCTTGTTTATATTCTCCACCCTGGCATCCCTTGTTATTATGTCTTCTAGAGCACCAACCATGAAATCCAAGAGGTAAATCTTTTCTACTGTCATGCTAAAACCCTGTTTTGATATCATTTTGTTTTCCGTTGAAGGACTGTTCTTTTGATGAACTTTCTTTCTGATGATGATCCTTTTCTTCTAGAGCACCAACCACGAAAACCAAGAGGTAAATATTTTTCCAAAAAAGTGTTATGCTCCATGACTGGTGAATCTTATTTCAAAATGATGTTGAATTCCCATGGAAGAAATTCTGGGTAACCAAGTGGGTGGCTCCCATAGTGAGAATGTTCTTGTGGAGTGCTATGCTTGATGGAATGGGAGTCTTAGAAAAAATAGGCAGATGCATTGAAAGGATTCCTACATGTTGTGGTACTTTTGATTCTGCAGAGAAGAAACTATAAATCATTCGCTTATCACTTGCAACGTTGCTCAAGCAATGTGGTTTGCTTCTCCATTTGGAATGAGACTTCCTTAAGGAACTACTGCGACTATCACTGATCTGGTGTAACATTGGATGTCTACGCAGGTTGATGGATACTCTTTTTGCATGGGTGCAGCCATCTGTTGGGCACTTTGGAAAGCCAAAAACACTCTAGTCCTTGAAAAGAAGCAAACAAATATTCAGGGAGTTTTTAAACAGGCCTTTTACAGGTTTAATCTCTATTTTTCTGACATTGATGATGATGATACAGGTATGGCAGCTCCATCTAACACAACAGATTCCCACAAGCAAACTGCACCATCTCCTGGCATGATGAAATCAATGTTGATGGTACTGTTAGAGAAGGTAGATACACAAGTGCACTCATTGCAAGAGATAGCCAAAGTAAGTTTGTGGGTGCTGGCACAAAATTGGGTAACTCTAAATCTCCAGTTATGGCTGAAGCTAGTGGTTTCATATTAGCTATTGAATTTGCTCAAAGACTGAACATCGGAGTAGTAATGATAGAAGGCGACTACCAAGTAGTTGTGAAGATCCTCAAGGGAAAAGCCATGAAAATCCCTTTGAAAATGTTGAAAACCATTCATGATATAAAAGCCTCATCTACGGCTCATGATCTCGCTGCGTATGCAGTCTGAAGTATTGTCCAAAACTGTTTTATGGTTGGTTTTTGTTCTTCTTTCTGTCTTCTACAGAAAAAAAGAAGAAAAAAATAAAAATAAAATCAAAATCAGCTAAATCTAGTTCTAAAAACAACTTTTGACATGTTTGAGTTTGAACTTTGATATGTGAATGCATGAACACATGTGTTGTTTTGGTGGGCAAAAAGCGAGTGGGGAGTTTTTTCTACTTTATTCCTATGTTTTAATTTTTAATCACATTTTAGGCAATTCATTTTTCTTGATATAAAAAAATAATTACATTTTAAGTAAAGATCCCACTTGTTGGAGTAGGGAAATGTCTAACGGATTTTTTGATAGTAAATTATGGTATTGTCGAGTTTTGATCTCAAACAATTCGAATTTTCATTCATCAATATCACCGATCAAGGGACTTTACTTGTTTTTACTAAACAGGAATCTGCCATAAACTAGACCCTAAATAGATGAATCTGCATTCTGGTATCAACACAAAATAATTTATTATTATTTTAGAGAGATATCTATATAAAATATTTAACAAATAAATTAACCATATATTGTCATCCAAAGTCTCTTTTAAGTCATTTTAGCCCTTATAAAAGAAAACTTATTCTTGAACCAAAATAAATCATTTTAGCCCTTATGAAAAGAAAACTTATTCTTGAGTCTCTTTCACGCTCATGTCACGTCGAGGTACTGCAGAAGAAAAAACTGCAAAAAACGGATCCAGTTTATCGTAATCGATTAGTTAACATGTTGGTTAACTGTATTCTGAAACACGGAAAAAAATCATTGGCTTATCAAATTATCTATCGAGCCCTGAAAAAGATTCAACTTGTTCCTTGAACAGCCCAAAAACACATCTGATTTCGAGACCGTTCGGTCCATATCCGGTGTGGGCGTTAGAATTGCATCCCAATGTTATTTGATATTGAATCGGATCAATATCATGAATAACAATATCTGAGCTTTCAGATCGGAGATGATGAATCAGACGCAGAAAAGGATTGGGTTTTGGCATGGATAAGCTCACACTAACCCGTCAATTTGGGATCCTATACAGCCAGTTGATCTTTTCTACCCGCTTCAAACCGTGATGACTAATCAACCAACCTCCCCCAGCTTAGCTTAGGGGGGCATCGCTCTCGCTTTTTGCTCGAGCTACTTTTGTTGGAGTGAGCAGACACGCGAGACTCAAAATCTCGTGCTGAAGAGCTTGGAGGTTCGAGTCCTCTTCAAGGTATAATATTGAGAATGCTCATTGAATGAGCAATTCAATAAGAGATCACCACTGTTTAGTGGATTAATACAGAAAAACGACGGAGCGACAGAGCTTCCATGGAGCGATTATATCTTGTTCAGTGGGTTTGGACCGTTTGGTGCTTCTAAAAGCTCACCACTGTTTAGTGGATTTGGACCATTCAGAGCTTTTAAAACCTCTAATTTTCAGTGGATTGTCGATTCATTTGAGCTTTTTCTTAACATTCTATATCTTAGTTTGTGAATATTATATAGTATTTCTCTTTTAGAAAACCAATTATGGGTCAGCGTTATCACATTAAACGATGCTGTATAGGGACTAATACATATTCGTGCCTGTCTCCGAATGACTTTGACCCATCCTAAGCCTCCCCTTTTTATCCTTATACTCCTCAAGTTTGCCATACTTTTTGTGAAATGAGTCCACCTTCTTAAAATACAAAAATTTTAGGCAAAGACAGGATTTTGTTTAAATAAAAATGTTGATATGCCTTGAATCAGTCGTTGATCGGAATACTACAGTATACGTAATGTATTATCATTGGGATTATTTTCTGTTTTCTAGTCGGATTAGGGTTTATTTTCTTTGCCATATATATATACATACGTTGTACCTAGAATAGATGTGTATCTTAGCATTCTGCTCTATAATAAAACTCTGCTTTCTCTATTGTGGATGTAGCTAACGTAACAGTTAGTGAACCACGTAAATCTCTGTGTCTCGATCTCTATTATTGTTCTCGTTCGATCTCTCGTTACAACAAATTGGTATCAGAGCGAGGTTTGATTTCCGCCGAGAACGATGTCCGTATCCATGATGAAGATCGACAGGTTTACCGGGAGAAATAGTTTCAGTCTGTGGAAAATCAAGATGCGGGCTTTGTTGAAGCAACAAGGTCTTTGGTTGCCGTTAGCTTCGGATAAGAAGGGCGCAGATACATCCACCGCTGAGTATGCGACTATGGAGGAGAAGGCTCACTCAACGATTATGCTGTGTCTCGCAGACGACGTAATCACTGAAGTCGCAGATCAGGAAAAGGCCGCCGCTTTGTGGTTAAAGTTGGAAAGCCTCTACATGACGAAATCGCTGACCAACAAGTTGATGATGAAGCAACGTCTTTTCAGTCTGCGCATGTCTGAAGGTACGCCTCTTAGAGATCACCTAGATCAAGTTAATACTATTCTGCTTGAATTGCGTAATATTGATGAGGTGGTGGAAGATGAGGATGCTGCCTTAATGTTGATGGTATCTCTGCCTCCGTCGTATGAGAATTTTAGAGAGTCTTTTATTGCCGAAAAAGATACTATAACGCTGGAAGAGGTTAGGTCGTCTCTTCATACCATGGAGATCCGGCATAAGGCTGCTGGAACAGGTACAGAAAATCAGGCTTCCGGGTTGATGACAAAAGGAAGCAAGGACGGTAAGAATGGCAAGAAAAATTCCGGCTATAAATTACCAAAAGACGTATGTGCCTACTGTAAGGAGAAAGGTCATTGGAAGTCGGAAAGTCCTAAGAAGAATAACCAACAAGAACATAACTCTGGATCTGCAGCATTAGCTGAATGTGGAAACACTTCAGAGGGAGATTTTGTTTTGCTAACAGATGATTACACACATCAGTCTGATGTGTGGTTCCTTGACTCTAGGGCGTCCTACCATATATGTCCCAAAAGAGAGTTATTTACTACGTACAGTCGTGCAGATGGGGGCAGTATCTCTATGGCAAACGGGTCTGTCTGCAAGGTGGTTGGAATCGGCTCAATCAGGTTAAGGACACATGATGGGAGGCTGATGTGATTTTATATAGTGGTAAAAAGAGGTTCGATTCTCGAACTTATGAAGGTAATGATTTTAGAAAATAATGATTTTAATTAACTCTAGAAAATTTCAGGAGTAAGAAAAAGACTAAATAACCTAAAGATGATTTTTGAATAATTTTAAAAATACCAGGAATCAGGAATCAGGAATCAGGAATCAGGTAAATCTAACAACCTATGTGATTAATCAGATAATTTTTTTTAAATTAATTAAAGCACAAATAATTGCCAAAGTTGGTTTTGTTATGCTAACAAACAGAGGTAAATCACAAGCATGGACTATCAAAATTAATTAACTAAGCATAATCCATCAAGCAAAAGCACAACTGTTGAAAGAAAACCGTTTTTACTAATCAAAACTATGCAATTCTAATAATAAAAGAATTATAAATAATTATTAGAAAATAATTAAATCACATAAAATTGAGAAAATTACCTTATCCATCATCCCAGTAATTAGACTTAGCTCATGGTGGAAAATGATTGCTCAAAAGTTGATTTCATTGCTCAAAAAGTCGATTACAAAGTTGAATAATGGTGCAACAGTCAAACAACAACGGGTATAAACGTCACAGGAACAGGGTTCAACTGTTACAGCACGGTTCAAGCAAGAAAAGAGAGAGAAGAAATGGTAACATGAGCTGTTTGAATTAGCTACAGATATAACTGTTACTTAGTCTTCTTCCTCAGCGATGGTGGGTGAAGAACAGCCGATCACCGGGAACAGCAGCAGTAACCGGCCGGCGTCGGAACTTGAATGGAAAAAGGCAAAAATGATTCTGGGGCTTCGTACCCTAATTCTGAAGATTTTAAACTCTTTATATAGGCCCTGTGAGTCTTCTAGGATGTTCTAATCCCATTATAACTCGGTGATTTGACGAGAAATCGATAGCAATCCAAAACAGGGATGTGTTCCTGTTCCCGTCCAAATTCATGCTTCTCTGGCCCTTATCTTCGGCTTCTAGAGCTTCTAATCGATTATACGGACCTTTAATTAACTTGGGTAGCTATCAATTTGGCTGAAATCCCATGAAATTTGCGATTTGATTTGAGTCAGAGAGGTTCCTGTTTGCCGATGAAGCTTTGACCCGGTCAACTGGGTTTGACTCGGTCAACTGGCTTTGACCGGGTTGACTGGGCTGAGTTGACCCGATCCAGTTCATCCCGATCCAAGGGTGCCCCAATCCAAAGTGTGGGTGCCTTGATCCAT
>JAJJMC010001794.1:52268-118688 GCA_023531435.1 Papaver californicum | reverse complement strand
TAATGAACGACGGTTTTTTGGTGTAGCCTGCTTCGTGTTCTTCCTTGACAGCAGCAGAAATTTTTGTTCGTCTGTTAGCTTTCTTTTCGTGGTTTCGAGCAATTCTAAGCTTCCCCAATCTCCTCTCTCCCTCTGGACACCTCTAAGCTTCCTTTATATACTAATCAAAGCCTTAATCATCCTCAAAAACTTCCTTTAATTCCTTGCAGTATCACCGATCAACAATTTCCAAAAGAGAAAAGATTTTTCCTGATTTCCTTTTTCTTGCTCCGTTTAGTGATTCTATGATTAGAAAAATATTTAGATCTTTCTTCTTTTCTTCTTATTACCCAAATAACTTGATTTCCTAAAACAACTTTGAGAAGATTTCCAAAATTAAAGCTTGTTTCCATATTCAAGCTATTTCCTTTACGTGAGAATTGTTCCCGCCAATTTTTTCATTTGAAATTTGGGGTGTGGTTGCCTTTAACCAAAGTGTGGGTGCCTTAATCCAAGTTGAGGGTGCCTTTAACATTTCTCCAAAAATACCTAAAAAGCAATAAAAAACCATAATAAGTACAAAATCGAATACTAACAATAAATAAAATTGAGATCAAGTCGGACACAAAAATGTTTTTATCAAAAAAATCTTTGTATGGTTTGAAACAAGCACCTAAACGATGACATGCAAAATTTGATCATGTCATGATTTCTAGTGGTTTTAAAATAAATGAATCTGACAAGTGTGTTTATACTAAACTTGTAAATGATGCATGTGTGATTTATGTTGATGATATGCTTATACTTGGTACAAACATGGATGTAATTATTTCCACTAAGAGCATGCTAAATGAGAACTTTGACATGAAAGACTTAGGCCCCGCTGATGTAATATTAGGGATGAAGATTAGAAGAAATTCCAATGGATATAGTCTTAGTCAATCTCATTATGTAGAATTTGTGCTTAGAAAATATAACCAGTTTGATTGTAAACCTGCTTGTACTCCTTATGATCCTTGTTGTAGAATCAAAAAGAATAAGGGTAATGGAGTTTCGCAACTTGAATATTCACGTGTTATAGGAAGTCTGATGTATTTGATGAATTGTACTAGACCAGACATTGCTTATGTTGTGAGTAGGTTGAGTATGTATACATGTAATCCGGGACAGGAGCATTGGGATGCACTTAATAGAGTGTTAAGGTACTTAAGGTACACTTTAAACTTTTGTTTAAATTATGAGAGATACCATGCGGTCCTTGAAGGATTTTGTGACGCAAACTGGATATCGGACTCAGAGCAGTCTAATTCTACAAGTGGATATGTTTTCACTCTAGCGTGCGGGTCTGTATCTTGGAAGAGTTCCAAACAGACATGTATAACTCGATCTACTATGGAATCAGAGTTTATTGCGTTAGATAAAGCAGGAGAGGAAGTCGCTTGGCTAAGATGCTTTTTAGAAGACATTCCTCTTTGGCATAGGCATGTGCCAGCTATATCTATACATTGTGATATTCAAGCTGCAATAACTAATGCTAAAAACAACAACTATAATGGGAAGTCTATACATATTCTGAGAAGGCACAATTCCTTAAAACAACTAATCTCAACTGGCGTTATTTCTGTTGACTTTGTGAGGTATAAGGAGAATATCGCGGACCCTTTGACGAAAGGTTTGTCCAAGGAGATAGTTAGTAATGCATCAAGAGGGATGGGGCTTAAGCTCATCAATTAAACTTGCCATGAAGGATACTCGACCTTGCTGACTGAAGATACCAAGATCAAGGTTTCGAATGAGACAACTAATTTGTGGTGGGTTAAAGGAAATACTATCAGAGAATTTCATTCTCTGTCCCTTCCCTATGGTGTAGGCGTGATAGTGTGACTGCATGTGAGGATGACTTTTTATTAAGTCTTAATGAGTTATATAGTTTCAATTTAAGATTGAAGTGGGGTGTAGCAGTAAAAACTCTTGATAGAACTCACCTATCTGAATGAGGAAGTGGGCCGCTTCCTATGAGAATTGAGATGATTCTCTAAAGCATTCTGAGAAACGGGATATGTCCATGGACAAAATGGACACAACGACACGAACTTAACAACAACTAAAGAGATATCACACGTGGAAGTTATTGATGAACTACACCAAAAGATGGCAGTTCAAGACATCGCGTTCACTGTCCTTCAAGTAGTTCCGGTGATTTCTCACTAAGCAAAGGTTCAAGACCTTATGGACACCTATTTCCTAAAAGGTATTTCTCGCTTTCTGATTTCTGATTTCTGATTTTTATCGGGTTTTCATTCATGTGGGGGATTGTTAGAGAAAAATAAACTTTAAAATGAATTTTAGTCTTGGTGGGAATGAACCTTAGGACCTAGATGTCACTAAGGGTGAATAAATCATTTTTCACTATTGTGAATGAAGAACCTTTAGTCCCACATTGGAGAGACTAGAGATGAGTTCTCTCCTTATTACCATAAAAATTGCAACTAAGGGAGGGCCCTTAGGGTTTAGAAGCTTTTGTGGTTGGGAGAGGACTAAGGCAATGAGCTAGTTGGTGCACACATGCTTTTCACACATGTGCGGTGCTTCGCACCGAAGCACGCATGCTTGCGTGCTTGCAGACTTGCGGCTGTGGCTGTGGCTGTGGGTGCGAGTGCGAGTGTGACCGTGGCTGCTGCTGCGGGTCTGAGTGTGTGTTGCGGGCGTAGCTGAGGCTGCGGACCAACCAAGACTTACGTTTTCTTGAAACTGTTTTTTGATTAATTCAAATCGTGTTTTAATTATGGGGGCGTATGACCCGACGAGTCTTAAGGAGAGAATTATTTTTAACCGTTTTATATCCGTTTTAACCATTATCTCCATGATTAATGCGTGGAATTAATTTTCAAACTTAATGTCCGTGATTATTTCCACATTCTCTTCTTCTTCTACCTATAAAAAGAAAACGAATTTCTCCATTAAAATTTACTCCAGAAACAGCTACTATCTTGTCTTCTTTTCCCCTCTTCTTGCTTTATTTTGCGCATTGCTTGTTTATTTCCCTTCCACTTCTATCTTGTTGTTAGTTCTTGAGGGTGATTAGTATTGTGCTTATACTAATCATAACGGGTAGTACTATCCTGGACACATATCCTCTGTTGGGGTATATCATCTCTCATTCTTGAGGAATACCCGAGGATTATTGTGTTAAGGACAATTTGCTGAACGGATGGCTCTGTCCATTGTGTGTCATCATCAGAGATTTCCTAACCTTAACAAATTTCTTCTGTTTAGTGTTTTCCGCAGAACCAACAGTAACTACTAAACAAATCTTGATTATTGATATTTAACAGAGAATTTATATACCTTTTTATAACATTGTTTGGTATATACATACATAGGTCGACACTTACAGCATACCTTTTCCTCGTTGGTCTTCAAAATACAACGACAACATTTATCTGCGTCTTTGTCAACATGGTTCCTGTGATCACATTTCTAATGGCGCTACCTTTTGGGTAATTAATTAAGCAGATTCATTTCTTGTGTTCGATCAGTATTTGTTTTAACGAATGAAACAAAGCAGTGATACTAATAACTCTTGTAATCTTGTTCACAATTCAGGTTAGAAACCGTGAATATGAGAAGTATGAGTGGTAACGCAAAAGTTTTAGGTACAGTTGTAACTGTATGAAGCGCAATGATACTGACCCTTTACAAAGGAGTGTCGTTAACAAACTTTTCCAATCCAGGAGAAACAACGACGCCGATTCATCACAGCACAACTAGTCACATAAATTGGTTGCATCCAAATAACAGAACTGAACGTTGGACTATTAGAACTATAGCTCTGGTTGTTGGTACACTATTATGGTCTTCGTGGTTTCTGTTCAAGCCAAGATAAGTAAAATTTATCCTTGCCAGTACTCCAGTAAAACTATAATGTGTTTCTTGGGTGCCATTCAATCTACTCTATTCAGCCTAGTTACAAATCATCAAGATTTTTCCTCATGGGTTCTTAAAGGAAAACTTCAGATCTTAACTGTCTTATACTCGGTAAATATGCCGCATTTTAAATTGTAAACACTTTTTCGTCAGTTGAATCAGCTATGTTGTGTATGTATAAAACACATTCCATTTGGTGGGCAGGGTATTGTAGGGGCAGGTTTGAGCTTTGTAGGTATGTCATATTGTGTGAATAAAAGAGGTGTTGTTTTTACTGCAACATTTAGTCCTCTAATACAAATCGTAGTAGCCATGATTGGTTTTTCGATTTTGGATGAACCACTTCATCTTGGAAGGTAGGGAAACTCGTACTATAATTATTTTGCAGATAT
The DNA here is from genome assembly GCA_023531435.1 of Papaver californicum. NCBI lineage: Eukaryota > Viridiplantae > Streptophyta > Magnoliopsida > Ranunculales > Papaveraceae > Papaver > Papaver californicum. The sequence goes on along the minus strand of JAJJMC010001794.1, from coordinate 114,390 downwards.
TTGGAAAATCTATGTTTATAACAATCTAATACTTTGAAATTGTGTGTTGGGATTGAATTGTGTAGTGTTTTGGGATCGATTCTTGTTATTGTTGGTTTATATATTCTTCTGTGGGGTAAGAATAAAGAAGCAAATGCTTGTGTAACCAAACAAATTGAAGACGTCAAAGCCCACGACGAGGAAGATCAAGTAACAGCTTACTAAGGTATATCAAACAAAACTTTTGACTAAGGGTAGACCTCACATATTGTTCTAAATTCTAATGATTTGTTTTTATTCACTGTACACCGAACTGATAAGGGAACTATGTAACAAGTTTTAATTTTAGGTTAATTGATATTTGGTACTTAGGTTTTGACCAGCTTTAGTTTTTGGTCTAATATTTGTCCAATATTAGTACTTGGTACCTGGAATGGACGTTAACCTGCGTTGACTAGCGTAAGTCCTAACTTCTGTTCAATAATTATTACTAAATTTATATAAAATGTAATTCTTTAGCGAGATTACAATTATATCCTTAATTCTACTAATATTTACACAATAACCATTGAATACTAAAAATCCAGCAGAGTCTATTTGTTTTCTGCCAAATTTCCGGCCAAATTCAGGCCATTATGACTGGTCCATCCCTGCAATTCCTACACATTCATCGACAGTTTTAACACTCATTCTCATAACATTCTTGGTTCATCTCACAAATCAACATTCCTTTGTTTATCTTGCTGCAGTTCTTGAATCTGCCATTTCTATTTCAATTCAAGTTAACAGTGAAACCCTTCTAAGATTCAACCTCAAACTCATTTTAACACCAACACAAATTCACTTCTTCTCTATCTTTCTCTCGATCTCTGCCATAACCAAACTCAATGAAACTCAGACCCCATTCTTCTTCTCACATATCCCTCAATCGAACTCATTCCTCCCCTAAATTGTTCATAGTTCTTAGACCAAATCAATTCACGGCAGAAAAAACCCATCTGAGCTCAACCCTCACTGAATCTTGAGCCACAATTTCATCCATTTTCTTCAATTTAAATCACAGACTCTTCTCAACTTTTATCTCGACCAACAAAACCATAACAACCACTCGAAACCCATTTGCAACTTGAATCACCTCCATCAACAGCACCCGGTCCACTATCCATCGATCTGAACCTATCTTTTCTTCATAAGCCATGGAAGCAGCTTCATTTGGATTCTCGATTATCACTGAACATGACCAGAGCCCTAACAACGTCTCATCCATTCTGTTGCTCAATCTTGATCCCATTTCTCTATCTCATCTGGTAGCAGATCAACAACTTCTCTGTAGTTTCAATTTCATTCTCTGCTAAACACTAATCTTCTTCTATAGCAATCACTAAAACCCCTTTTCTGCGAACTTCAATCTCTCGTCTCAACTGATTCTTGGCTTGAAAATACCCATAGCAGAAACCCAAAATCTTCTCTACCTCTTCTCTCGAGCTCAAATCGAACCAGATTTAGATTTTCTTCTTCTCAATTTCTCGGACCCTATTTCTTCTGCTAGTGAACTCACTTGTAAGAGAAAGAGTGAAACTCTCGACCTAATCCTTTTGGGGTTCTATTGTAACCGTTGATTTAATATTTTTGTTAGGAACCGTTGGATCTAAGGGTAAATTTGTAATATTAAAAAAAATACACAAAATTAATTAAAATTAGACTTAACCTAGTCAACGAGGGTCTCATTCCAGGTACCAAACTCTAACATTGGACAAATGTTAGACCAAAGACTAAAACTCTTAAGTATCAAACATCAATTAACCCTTTAATTTCAAGCCATTTTTTTATCAGTAAACAAGTTTTAATCTCAAGCCATTTTTAATCGGTAAACGAGTTTTAATCTCAACTCTCAAGCCATATACAATATAACTTCTACAAAATAATAGGCATGGGACCAAGGAAAACTATTACTTTAATGAGATATTATATTATAATAATAAATTATAATTTTATAATTAAATAATATATTATTATTTTAAAGAATAATTCCTAAATTGGTGGTTGAATAATAATTGTACATTAAGTACAATATCGACTAATTTTATAGAGATATTATATTATTGACTAATTGCAATACAAATACAAACACTCCAAGTATCAATCACACTTGAACATTTTTTGTTGCAATACAACAACATGACTCCGAGTAGTTGAGTGCAGTACGAACTATTATGGATGAAATACAACTTAATTTGAATTTTAATGAAAAACACACTAATATTAATTCATATTTTAAAAAAATTTAATATGTATCAAATTAATTTTTAATTTTTCTAGTGACATTATTATTTTATATGTTATTTGGGATCTATTAATGCTTAAGGGAACTTTTGATATGTATAATTTTATGATTTTTATCGAATTTATTATTTTAGCATTAAAAACCGAGTCAGTATCAAAAATTTATTATTTTAACGAGAAATTATATTATCGAGTATTATTTTAAAGAATTTATATTGTATATATAATAGAGAGATATATGTAGGTTTTTATTTTAAAGTTATTGTTATTTGTATAGAAATATTATGCAAATAGAATGTCATCTTTTCTGATAAGGTGTTTGAATACCATTTTAAAAATTATTTTTCGATTTAATTAAAGTGTAGAATCAGAAAATTTTTTGTGAATACAATTTCAAAATAATAGCTAACAAGGTTGTTAAACAATGGTGGTCAATAGCTTATATATTGTTTAGTTGGGTTTGGACTGATAGACACGTTTTCGTGTCTTATTTGATCTCAATTTGTATATTGTTAGTTCTCATTTGTGTACTTATATTGTAATTTTATTCTGGTTGTAGGTATTTTTAGAGAAATAAATATTTGGGAAAAATTGGCTCAAAAATTTATAAAGGCACCCCACCCAAAATTGATAAAGGCACCCGAGATTTAGCTAAATGCACCCCAAGCCCATTTCAAATTCAATTTGGCGGGAAAATAATTCTATTCATCTGCATGAATTTTGGATCGAGCTTTGAAGAGATTTTTAAAGGTTTTACGACAAGATATCTTCTTGTCTTAATGAGGAATCATGCACAAAGTGGAAACTTGAAAAATAACCAAGAAAATCTCGTGAAAATCAAATCATATCGAGGATCATTCTCGGCTTTTATTGAGAAAACATTCTCTCGGGTTTTGATTCTGTGTATGAGGAGATATTATCTCCATTAAGTTTTCGGTTTTGATCATTCTAGAAATGAGTTCTCTCCTTATTACCACAAAAATTGTAACTAAGGTTGGCGAATAATCTGGAGTTTGTATGTAGGTTGAACAATGATGACTATCCTTTGAACTATGATCAGAATCCCCTCAACTATATTGAATCATATGAAGAAGAAGATGATGATGATCATGATTTAGACTGTTTTTCAGAGAATCAAACTTTTCAGGTATAAACCCTTACTACATGAAAATGGTGAATACATAGGTCCACCTGAGGAGTTAGGAGAAAAATTTGATGAGAACAATAAGGAAGGAGTTGATAAGGCTGTTGATAAGAAAAAAAAAAAAGAATGAGTGGAAGAAGTTGATGTGATTTCTTCGTTGTTGTTGGTTGTTTCAAGTTATTCTAGACAATATTATGTAGTAAGTGATGAACCTATTATATTATTTTAGAATCTGATGTGATTTAATTGTGTTGTTGGGTTTTAAGTTATTTTAGACAATACTATGTAGTAAGTGATGAACTTATATGTTTAGACAATTTTATGTTAACTGTTTTTAAGTACATAAAACTTCCAAAATATAGTAAGTACAAATATGTTGGTAACAATCGATGTTCAGTTAGCAAAGCCAATTAAGTAACTAACCTAACAAAGGGTTTGGAAGAAAAAAAAATCGGTTTGCAAACATTCACAGTTTTACAAAACAGAGAAATGTTTGATTCGCAAAAAAAACTTAAAACTTTACCAAACTATTTGTTTTGATTTGGACTAAAAAGTTCGGGTAGGCATATTAAGTGTCGACTGGTGTGTTTTTGTAGTTGTGGTAAGAATGGTTCAAACTCTCGAACTTGTGAAGATTGATTTTGGATTTAATAAACTAATTTTAAACTAAGAATATACATAAAATATAAAAATAATATTCACAAATACTGAGGTTATGGATTTCACCATTAACCAATTAAAGTGATTCAATCTAATCAATATTCATGCAATTCTTTACGTTTAAAGTGATTCTAATATGTTGCGAAAGTGGATTTTCAAAGTAACAATTATAAATAGAAAGTATAGAACATCAAAAATCCTAGGCTAAGCATGCTCTATCAAAAGAAATCACAAATGCTTAATAAAAATCCTTGAACAACTTTTTAATCAAAAAAAATAATCATAAAATAAATTACAAAAATCAATTAAAATAGAAATATACCACTTTTCTTGGAACAATGGGTTCCTCCGTAGCCTCAGCAAAGGGTTTTATCTCCTCATATTAATCTCTTGCTCAAATTAATGGTTCATGGCTCAAAGTGTTTACAAACGATAAAAAAGAGTGAAAATAATGAAAACAACGAGTTTGCAACGTTTATAAGTGTTACAGACTCACTGTTACAGAGGAAATCATGTTTCACTGAAGATAAATGTTGCAAAGTGAAGATAAATGTTGCAAATTAAAAGCTTTAGCAACAAAATCTTTAACTTTTTGGCCACGAAACTTCAACCTTTTGGCAACGATTTCTTCATCTTCTTTATCACGATCATGAGCAGATTTTATGATTCTTTTTTATTTCTTTCTTTCTGGCCTTTGCCAGCCCCCTCTTCAATTGTTCTCTTCAATATCTATTTATAATACAGCCTCAATGCACCTTCAAATCTCATTACAAATCCTCAAAATCTTTTCATACAATCAAAGAAATATTCTCGGTTTATATTTTTTTTATTTTTCCCGATTCTCTGTTTTTAATTTCGAATCAATTTCTTGCTTTTAAAAGCTCGAGATATGATTATGTTTCCTAATCTGAAACTAGAGAAGATATCCTTGACTTATCCAGACGTGAGAATAACTTATTTTTTATCCGAGAATAATTATTTTCTTTCCAACTGATTAATTTTCCAAAGATTCATGAGAGTTGACGTTGTCTTGATTAAATTTAAGTTGTACATGATTTCTTTAATAAGGCAAGAATATTCTTGTCTTAAAAGCTTCAAAAATCTCTTCAAAGATCGATCCAAAATTCATGCAGATGAATAGAATTCTTTCCCCGCCAAATTGAATTTGAAATGGGCTTGGGTGCCTTGAACTAAATCTCGGATGCTTTTATCAATTTTAGGTGCCTTTATCAATTTTGGGCCAATTTTTCCAATAATTTTTATTTCTTAAAAAGACCTACAAATACATAAAATAATGCAATTAGTACAAATATGAGCATTAACAAAATATAGAATTGAGATAAAATAGACACATAAATGTGTTTATCATCGACCTAGCCGAACTTCTAGTTTAAGAAAGTAATAATATCATTTTTCAGAAAAAAAAATCCGTTGGTACCTCTTTATATATAAATGTGACACCCTCTAACTCATTTGGCACTACATGCTCCCGTCTTAACTTCAAATTTTTAGCACCAATCCTTTCTTCTTCCAATTTTTCACATTTTTAGTAAACTTCACGATACAAAGTGGCCTCTCTACTGATCAATTGTTTTCTTTAGTCGAGGATGGGACAATATCTTCATTATCGTTTCGAAATATCCAATTCTCAAGGCAGGCCTTAGTGACAATAAACCATATACCCCGTGAATATAGTGAATGTCAGATTTTTTTTTGATCGATCAAAAGGAAATTCATTAAAGAGAGAAGGTACTTAAGAGGGGTACCTCAACCCAATGAATACAACCGTAAGCCAGAAATAGTAGAAAACCGAAAAGAAGTTGCAACCCTAAGCGACTAGCTACAAAATTATGGAAAACGAAATAAAGAATCCCATAAGGCTATTACCATATTAGCCGTTAGACCTAGCATTCTTGTATTTGCTTCGGCCCAAAAAAATGCTTAAAGTTTAACGTTTCTAATGAGACTTCCCAATGGTTTCTTTTTGTTTTGGAAAACCCTTGCGTTCCGTTCCTTCCATATACACCACCAAATTGAGACCGGGACGTTTCTCCAAATTCTATTGAGTCTTTCGTCTCCCCAATTTGAGTTCCAAGACTTTACATTTAGAGTGATATTGGAAGTATAATTCCAATGACCCCTAAAACCTTCTACATAGTACTCCCATATTCGTCGTATCCTCCAACAATCATAGAATAAGTGAGCGCTAGTCTCATCGTTTTCATCATAAAAGCAACAAATACTATAAACTTCCATTCCCCTTCTTAGGAGCTTATCCTTTGTCATTATCCTATCATGAGAGAGTAACCAAAGAAAGAAGTTGATTTTGGAAGGGTAGTCCCGGCTCCAAACAATCTCGGAAAAGTAATGTCAGATGCTTTAACCTTTTAGGTGAAATGGGCAAGCTGACACTCAAATATGGTCGTGTATCGTTTCATTTAGTCTACTTATTTTCTTAATGATTTATACATCTTCTTTAGTGTTATCACTAGAATCTCTTGATGGTGGCTGCCCTATTTTGGCAGGTACACTCTTACACCCCTCGTTTCTTCATTTCCACAGATAAAAATGGAATTGAATCTTGGATCCCGGTGGCGTTAAAATAGACTATTTTTTTCGGTATACTGAAGTATACTAGCAATTTAGCGGAGGCATTTGGATAGGGAGAGAGCTTAATTCAGAAGGAAAATTGAGATGGATGGTAATGTTATCCCGGTAGATATGATTTGTCTAGGAATTACTAGTTAATTCTGGTTTGGAGACCTGTTTAATATCTGGTCCTTTCTTGAAGATGGGTTAAGCGGTAGTCCAATATCATGTTTTTGGACGAAAAACTTAATTTAAGGTCCATCCACACATGGGGTCAGAATCTAGTTTATTTATAAATGTCCATGATACCCTTTATATCATTAGTAGCAGCAAATCATATTTCATTTTGTTCTAAATTTTTCTCTCAATCTATGTTTCGGAGAGTTTTGACGATGGATATCGACCTTGATCATTGACAAATTTAATCTCATTTTTTTTAATTGGTAAGTCGTTTTACTCATTATTGATCTTATTCTAAAATTTGTTTTTAGGGTTTTTTCATTTTTCTTCCAGAGTTTCTTGTTATGTTTTCTTCATCTTCTCAATCAAATCTCAAAATTTCTAGAGAGAAAAATGGAAAGTGATGATCTATCCATGATAAAATCAATCCGTTTGATGATGATTTAACGTAGATAGATTGTTGATGTTGAAAAAGGGCATCAAAATCCCGACAGTAACAACTCACATCGTAAATCCTGATCATGAGATGATGGGAATCTTATTGATTTCCCATGCTCTCCACTTCAACTTGATAGATATACCAATAATACGGTGTACCATTCTCTTCAACCTCCTTCTGGTAAGGACTTGTGTTTGTCAATTTGTTTTTTCAAGAGTATTATTTTGGTTTTGGTACATTATTGTTTTCAATTGTTTTTATAAGATTTTAGCAATGCTAGCTGATATCTTAATGAAGCAATTTCTCCCTCTATATGTTTACTCTTTGTTATTGATGAGTAATTCCCCGATAACTTCTGTGCAAGGATGATTCAGGTGTTGTTAAAAGAACCTGAAGAATTGGTGACTTTCTACATTAAAGATCAACTTTAAAGCAAAGGATAAAAGTAAGCATGCACCTAATACTTTTGTTCCTAATTACAGTTTTAGTTATTTTTTGAAGAATAAGATTCGGAAATTACTCTTATTGTTGCAGCTAGGATATGATTTTCTGTGTTGGAATGTAATGAAAGTTGTATAAGTTTGATTCTATATTGAGATTTTCTTTGGCAGAGATAATGTGTAGTTAGCTAGGCTTAGTAATGCTTTAAAAAAAGAAGCTAGGTTTAGTACATACAAGTGGAGAGTTTAACTTGGACCTTTTTAATATCACTAAACTCGCAGATGTGGTTACATGGTTCTATGGTAGGTCAAATTATGTTTGTTTGGAAAAGATGCAAGGTTTCGACCTGGTCTAAAAAGACATAACATTTAATATTATTGTCTCCATGCAAGACATACAACAGTTCAGTATATTTAATCATGATTGAAATGAAAATAGTATGTATTCTGATCTGTGTGCCGAAATTGATTATGTTATTATAATGGGTTTTACAAATTTTCAATTCTTGTTTCCTTCAGTATATGTGTATATGTACTGTGATATCTACTAGGTTTTAACTCAGTGCATATCAATATATGCTAGGTTTTAACTCAATGCATATCAATATCTACTAGGTTTTTAAATTCTTATTTTCTTCTATACATGTGTATATGTTTTGGGTTTTCATTTTGAACTAGTGTAAGAGTGATTGAACTCGAAAACGATAAGGTTCGAGGTTATTTAACTGATAACGACTTGTTAAATAGATTTAACTGATCTAGCCTGTTTTATAGTAGCCTTCCTGAGTTTTCATCATTGTAAACTTATTCAGATGTATTGTACAAGATTCATATTAACCGATTTCGTAAAAATAGAAATAGGAGAGAAATGGAGAGAGAGATGAGATTGCAAAAGAAGTAATGATTCTGAGTTATTCATTGTTTATTTATTGTGTGTTATTTTTCTGCAGATGTTTTTATCCCTGCAGTCCCCATGACAAGCCTTGCAAAGACAACACCGGAGGTAGAGACTATCCCTGCATTTCTGTTACATGTTCCATTTTGGCCTAGAATTGGTCGTTATTTTGTTTATTATGTCTATGTACAAGGTTTCAAATTGTTAAGCAAGACTAGTTTTTATCTTGCACATACTACAGTCAGTTTTGATTGTGTTTGTTATTCACTCCATGTTTTATACAACTTATACCTATGAGTAATCCTTTCTTATGGTGCATTTTTCTACTGTATGTTATGTTATATGATCTAAACTGTGTGAAAAACTCATATGGAGGAAGATATGATAGTTTATTTTTGAAGGAACTCCTAGACATCCATATTTCACTCGAACACCAGTTCAGTAGGGGACGGTGTTAATTTGCTATATGAGTGAAGCGCTGTTTTGGGTCATAACGAAGTAAACCCTTAATATATATAATAGTGTTTGTTGTGGAATATAGAGCAGGGCTTTGAAGTTGTTTCGAGTCGGAACAATTGAAATTATCAATCAACCGTATCTGCAACATCAGTTCCAGGTGAAACTGCTGAAATAATTATGGTTTATTGAGAAATGTTGTTTTACCTATATTAATATGCGATCAAATTGACAGGACAAGTGAGATTCAAGCACTGGTCAATTAGAATACATAACTTATCTCTTTACACAGTACAATACGTTTTTGTTCTTATACAAAAAAGAAAAATGAGAATCTTAATGATCTTGACAAGCCTTCACTTTAGCTTATAATGCATCATGAAGAAAACAAACTTCTCCCCTCTTGACAGATCCTGCAACTCCACCATCTAAATCTCTTCAACCACCATCAAATACCTTCTTGAGAAAAAAAAACAGATTCAATACCAGGAGAGGATGCATTATATATACAACGCAACTTAACAGCATGATGCATTATAAGCCAAAGTAAGAAAATATACCACGTTTCATGATTGAACGTGTATATGAAACTAACCTCCTTTTTTTCCCTATGTGTTGGTCCTCTGACATAAAATCCACAGCTTCTGAACCTAGAAAATAGTTGGTAAACCTTTGCATCTTATAAAACATGTCGTTAACAGAAATATTCCCTTTTCATTTTCTTAACAATTGTATCATGTTCATCGACTGTCCCACAACACGATACATCATCTTCACCTAAAAGTGGTGTTAAAAGAGCTTCTGAGCTTATAAACACATCCTATATGTTTTTTTATTTGGTTCTAAAACATAAATTAGGGCTAGGGGTTTAATCCAGTATATATTGATATGTAAGCATCAATGAAGCACTTTTTCACTAAGTACATATCAATATATATTGTAGGATCACATTCAAACATAAATTAGGTGGTTTATATAGTACATAATGATATATATTGCATCTACAAATCACTATTTCCCTAGGTACATATCGATATGTACTGTAGGATCATGTTCAAGCATAAACTAGTGGTTTGTACAATACATAATGATATATACTGTATCTACAAATCACTCTTTCCCTAAGTACAGATCGATATGTATTGTAGGATCATGTTCATGCATAAACTAGGGTTTTATACAATACATAGTGATATGTTTTGCATCCACGAATCACTCTTTCCCTTCTTACATATTGATATACACTGTAGGATCATATTCAAGCATAAACTAGGGTTTGATACGGTACATAATGATATGACGAGTAATAATAATAAACAACACATATTTTCAAGCAATGAATCATAAAAATTAAAAAGAATCACCGAGAGGTACAACATTTCAAACAAATTAACCCTAAAATATAACAACAAAACAAAACAGTACATCCAGTTTCATCATAAAATTAATCTAACAAAAGATTATCTTAATAAATCCAACTTCATAACAATAAACCCCAAATCAAATGAATCCATGAATCAAATTCCAATAAAATTATGTTGCTCAACAAAAATGAACCCTAAAAAAATAAAACACCATCCAATAAAATTCACCATATTAAATCCAATTTAACTCTTAATCATCTCTAAATCCAAACAATTTTAATAAACCCTAAAAAAAATCCAAATCTAACAAAATCAAATCAAAACAGATCAATAAAATCAACAAATTACATGTCTATACATCTTCTTCCTCGTTGAATTAAACCCCAATTTCTCCTGCGCTAACATCGTCGACGTCAATCCCTTTCTTCTTCTTACGCCGTCTTCGCCATGGTCATCACCGCTACCACCACAAAAATCAGCAACACTACCATCATAGTCTCTCGTTGTTTTTATCAGATATGTTTTTCTTTCTCTCTCTTTTTCAAGTTGCAGATGTGTCAACTTCTTAACTACATACGTATTAACAACACGGGTATTTAGGTCTTTTGCACTTGTAAAAGGAATTTTGGACCTTTGGTTAAAAGTTATATCTCACTGGACCCTAGATTATATGGGTCATGGGTCTTTAGACCATTCAATAAATTTCCCTTGATTCATTCCTTGTTCCTTATGTTATAACCTTGTCCTTGTGCAATTTGAAATCTTGGGCTTGAATGCTTTGTGGGCCTTGGTAACTTTGTTTTTTTCTTTTTCTAAAGCATGAACAATGATAAACTGTTGCGGAGAAAAAAAATAATTATTACGGGGAAATCACTTATAATAGAGGAAAAGCCGATTTCGAAGTTGATGTAAAAAATGTTTCCCTGTCAATCCATTTGAATATAGGTCTCTTTATATAGTAAAGCTAATCACTAGACACTAATTTATTAGAACTAGATCGATCAATAGAATCCCGACATATGTTGAGAATATTTTATTTGAATCATTGGAATTTAATTAATAAATAAATGATCCAATACAAGTGTGCTTTGTGTTTCTATTCTTAAGATCAAACACTTTATTTGAGTTACTGGAATTTAATTAACAAACAAATGATCCAATACAAGTGTGCTTTGTGTTTCTATTATCAAGGTCGATTGACATTTACCTACAATGACCAAGTTGTTTGGGCGGGTCATAAATTCGTTTCTATTATAAATGACAATAGCAATAACATATTTTTCACCTGAACAATAGAGAAACAAGAGGCACAATACCGAATTCGGGAGCTCTAGCCAATACAAATCATATTTCATTTATATACATTTTAATAATTTCACTGCTTTTAAAAAGTTTAAATAAACTAAATCATAATCCGTTAAAATATATTCAAATGCTTTTCTTTTTTTTTATCATGGACTAAAATTGAAAATATACTGTGTAAATACAATAGAAATTATTACATTTTACAAGTTAGGGTTTAAATGCAATTATCAATTGCCCACCGAAAAAGGGGAAACTACACACTCTAATTTTTGAATTGCACAAATTTAGATACAATTGATCAGAAGTTATCTCAAAAGTTAAGAATATAAATGTCGATCGATGGAGGATTTTTCTTTTTTAAAATTTATCCCAGATTTGACTTTTCCTCTAACAAAAGTAATTTTTCCTCTAACAATCGTCAAGAGAAATATGTATTATTTTATATGAGCCGATAACAAAACTAGTAGACTAGCAATGGGTACCATTTGAGTGACCCTATGGTTTGGATATGGTTAGGATTTGTTTGTCCTTTATGAATAGTACAACCCACTAAAAACAATATCCCATTATAAGTCGTTAAAATGTGGTGCACAAAAATGAGTTTCATAGTTAAGACAGTCATCATTAGATCATCGATAAAGTGCCAACGAAATAAAATAGAATAAAATATATTATTTTACCATTAACTGATTTAATAATTTTTAGATTTATTTTCTTAAATTTACGAGATAGATAAATTAAGATACGTATTTAAAGTCCAAAGATTTAAAAGATATTTTTTTAATATCTAAATACGGGTAATAACATCATTAAAGGTGGTGGTGGTATTTATTACTAGGTGGTGATGGTAGCAACGTGGTGTTTGTTACGGTCGAAAATGTTATTATCATTTTTTTATTTTTGTTTAAAAATAAATCAAATTAAAAAAATAATAGTAATTTTTTTATCGAAACGAAAAGAGTAATTTTGATCTCTATGTACTTGTCTATATAGTTTCCATTTTATCATAAACAAAAATCAAAAATGTAAATAAATAAGATTATAGCTATCATCGTGATGTTCTTGATATATAAAAATGATCAAATCGATTTTGTCTACAGTGGGTAATCCGACTTTATATTATTTTCTCATATCAACTTTAAATTAAATAACAATGTAAACCACTTTCAAAGAGCACATACTCAATATTGTATATTCTCTCTCTCTCATTTAACTAGAGAAAAATGATTAACAAAATGGACACAGCATTACAACTAGTTTTGCACCAAAAATCTTCTGTGACGCTTACATTTTTGCACATGTGTGTACGCAAACACATAAGCACTTTTTTTTTTTAATTGACACGTGCAAAACAAGAGATTTTTTGAATTTATCATTATCGAAGATTTGTACCTCTTGCAAACTCTTCATTTCATTTTATTTTCGAGATATCCCATATTCCCGTGAGAGACACGTTTTTTGTCACGAGTATCGCACCTTCTTTACATTCTTTGACTGAATTACATTCATTCATTGTAATCAAAGTTCATGAATTAGTTTTATAATGCTTACTGGTGAAATCGCAAGTGCTATGCGACTGCTGCTATCTAATAGTTCGACTTCCAAAAATGCCATGCAACACTAAAACTAACGTCTAACAAATATTGTTGATGATATAAAATATCACTAATCAGACTGGAGAAGATCTAGCAGAGAAAGAGTGAATGGATCTATGAATCAAGCAAGTTGCACCTCACCAGAAACAATCTGCCTAGACATGCCTACGCTTGGCCGGGGCAGCCATAAATATCCCAATCATATACTGACACGGTTCATGTCATGCATCATTATCTAATCCATGAATTAATTACAGAATAGGCAAAACTATGCTATAACAGGTGCAGATTATGTGACTATAAAGATTCATGTAAACACAACACCAAGTTGATTAATATGTACACCAAGAAGATTTTTAGTGATGCTCAATAGGAGCTGCTGATTCCTCGAGTTCATGCCCTTGAACGCGTATGTCCTGTAACACCGAAGTTTCAAAACTTTAGAACCCAAAAAAAGGAAAACACTCAAAAACACGTGATAAAATGAAAACCTCCGTACTAAAGCAAAATGATTAACATCATGATGACGTGCTTCATCAGCCCTAACAACCATAACAACATCTCTCAATGTAGCACCAGCTGGTAGTCTCCAATAATTGATGGGTATGGCAGGTGCCTTGACATTCTCCATAGTTCATTTGTCTAACTCTTAAAAACTTCAGTATAAAAATGAATTGCTTCCCCCTCTAAATACCCAACAATTCTATGATAAATATTTGGCGAAATCATGTGAAAGATTAGAAATAGGCATTGAAAAACACTCATTGCACAACTGTTACAAAAGCTCCTTCATACATTTTGATATTGCTACCTCCGTAATGTCATCGATGCATTCTTTCATTCTCAGCTTCTTCTAGCGACGCTTTGATCCAACCTCCACTATGTTCAAAACATCGTAAAGCGTGCAATAACATTCCTGGTACCGCTATCATTGTTTTTAACATCGTTGCTCTGCACCCATATCTCCTCTGTTTTACATGACCATGTATTTGATTATTCTAGTAAATTGTCATAAAAACAAATCGATTTTAGCAAACATTTCACAGTTTGTTAGTTACACGAATTCCACCTCCACTTCCTATTTTTCGAGCAATTACACGACTGTAGATATCAAATTATTTACCTCCACTTGTTATAAAGTTTAGCAAGTTGAGCAGCTGCCTTACTTGTAGAAGTATCCACTCTATCATATAGTAATTTAGCTAGAAGATCTCCAACAGAGTCAATAGAGCAGTTGTCCAAACAACTACTTCTACCATTTTATGTTGGGTGTAATAATTAAAAATAAAGAAAATTAAACAAATAAAGGTTATTGATACTTAGTTCTTAATGGAAGTGATTTGTCAAAATGGATGAGCTCCTCGTATCTCCGTAACATCAAGATGGTATGTAACAAAATTTTGGAAAAACAGAGTGAATCACGTGTTCAACACACTGTTCTTAAGACATTAGCGCCTGGCTATACTCAAGAGTGATGCTATAGCCTCCATATGGCGGATGCCTCCAGAATAAAACACCCTACTACACCTACTACTAGCACTCGTAGTAGATGCTTAATTTGAGCTTGGCAACTCAGAAAAATCCTTCAAGGAAAATCTCAAAAAACTTAAGAAAGATAATAAAAAATTATTATTCTTTTGGTCTCTCCAAAAATATGGAGAAACCCTTTTTCCTTTGATATCAAAATAGGTTGAGAAAAGTTTGTTTATATAATCTCTTAATACAACTTAAAAAGTGGAAACTCCTCGATGTGGGACTAAAGTATTTCATTCACAAAAGAAAACAAAGAAAAAAAAATATGTAAAGTGACCAATAGGTCAGGAGCTCGAACCCAAATAACACAATATTTTATATTTTAATAAAAGATTTAAAAATCATTTGTTTAGTCATTGTTTTCCAACAATCCTTCATATGAATGAAAACCTTAGTAAAACATGAAAAACATAAATAAATCTTGGTAAACCAACACCCTAAATACCATGACCCGACTTGACTGAACAGACAGATGGACCGTGCGTGTGTTGAAATCTTACTAGTCATTCCAATGTCCTCTTCTTCACACAAAAGTGTGCTGACCCTAGGGTCATACTATTAATTGCATAAATCATAATAATATAGAGAGCTTTCATCTTTAGTTTCCCATAGTGGGACTAAAGGTTTTGTTCACCAAAGTGAAAATGAGTCATCGATCCCTTAAAGACCCTTAGGTCTTAAGTATCAGAAATACCAAGACCACAGAAAACAACATAAAAATTATTTTCTCAAAATGAATTAAATCTTGATGAAAAACTGAAAACCACATAGAAAACAGGAAATACCATACAAGCAAAGGTGTCCATGAGGTCTTGAACCTTTGCTTAGTGAGAGATTACCGGAACTACTTGCTAGAGACAGTGAACGCGATGTCTTGAACTGCTAGTGTTTGGTTTAATTCGTGATAACCACCACGCATGATATCTCCAAGGTTGCTGTCAAGCTCGTGCGGTTGTGCTCATTTTGGCCCTGAGAAAATATCTCGTTTCTCAGAATGCTCTAGAGAATCAGCTTCATTCTCATAGGAAGCGACCACTTTCACGTTCAGATAGATGAGTTTTATCAAGAGTGTTTACTGCTACACCCCACTTCAATCTTAAATTGAAACTATAGAACTCATTAAGACTTATTAAAAGTCATCCTTCACATGCAGTCACACTATCACGTCTACATCATAGGGAAGGGACAAAGAGTAAAATTCTCTGATAATGTTTCCTTTAACCCACCACAAATTAGTTGTCTCATTCAAAACCTTAATTTTGGGATCTCCAGTCAACAAGATTGAGTATCCTTCATGGAAAGTTTGTTTAATAAGCTTAAGTCTCATCCCCCTCGATGCATTAACAAACTATCTCTCTAGATTATCCTTTTGTCAAATGATCCATTAATTTTTCTCTTGACTTCACTAAGTCTACAAAAATCACTTCATTAGAGATTAGTTGTCTTACCGAATTAGCCGTCTCCGAGTTTGTCTAGACTTTGCCAATTGCTCATCTACTTTAGAATTACATAGTCAATTGAGTTTCAGCAATGGTGGCCACAGGCTTCGGTCACAGAGGAATGCCTTCCAAAAAAAAAAGGAGTTATCCATTCAACTTCCTCTCATGCTTTAAATTAAGCGAACGAACTCTGATTCATCTCAGTCGGGTTTCTTATTTTGTTGGAATATTTCCAACTACTGATACAACTTAAGAGGGCGCACACATAGGCTAAGACTCTCCAAAGCCTAAAATCATAACATTTCTTAAGGTCATTCCAATATGTATCATGCACATACATAATTTTAAATGTACCTCAAGTACTGTAAATTTATGATCAGATCATCCCACTAATTCTTCTGGGGTCACAAATGTATTTGTATACCGAATGCACTGCACATTTACAACACACATTAAAAGTATCGAGTTTGACAAAGACTATTTCCTTCAGAATTTCTTCTGGTTCCAATGATCCTTTAGATCATGCTTATCTACAACAACTTAGTCTTTCAATCAAATCGTAAAAGTCACATGTTTTCTAGGTGGTTGTGAAGCATATAAAGGCATATATAAGATACATGTACTAAATACTAGTACGGTCATTACATTTTCCTCAAAAGGTTAGTGTCATATATATCACATATTTGAAATTAAATATGTACCTCAAGCATCCAAATTCTCTTGTCCTTTGATTAGAGCATCCCTGTGATTCTCCGGGATTAAAATGGGAAACATGCACACCTATTTTACAACACACATTAAACACATTTGACAGATACTATATAATCAAAATTTGATTTTGGTTCCTTCTGGTCCTTTAGACCACGTCAACAACATATTTGTTTCCTGTCAAACTTTAAACAACTCAAATTTGTTAATGGTTGTAAAACACATAGTAAAGGCATGCTAAACATATGCACCTTCAATAGATTTAGTGTAAATACACTTATCAAAATTCATTAGTGTCACATCACTAGAAATCATCATCATCACATAATAATATTGTTAGGTCAATGACTTATTGCTTGGTTCAAGTCAAGTATATGTAGGTGTAGCCAGTTTGTATCTTTACCCCCTAGCGCTAACCAAACCCTTAAAGTTTGTCCACTTTTGACTAACCATTTAAGTATATTGTCTCAACATCCATCTAATGTAGCATACTGACAATAATAACAAACAATGCGCGTATTAATTTTAATGTCATGTGAATATGTACCAAGTGATCACTACTTTTTCTGTAACAATAATTTCACAAAGTCAAGCATCTGCCTAACCTATTCTATCTCGTGTGAGAACCCGACCTCAGAAGACTGTTGTCGAGAACTCAACATCCTCAACAATAAAATTTATTTTATTCAAATGTTGTTAACTTCAGAACTTACAAGTTATTGTAGTACAGTTTTGGTGATCATATGCAATGATTTGCTAATGAAAATCGATAATTCATTCTCACCTTAGACCTCCACAATTGAGGTCTACAGGGTAAGCACATATAAGTTTAGGCTCTTCTATAAATATGCTTGAGAAATAAAACAAACACTTGTTTCCATCTTATACCCTCACATTTGAGGCATAAGGGACCCCATAGTTATCAGGATTTCTCAACATAAGAAATTACAATTATGTGTCCCTTAGATTGCATCTAACTAAGACACACCATATAATGGTACTATATACCAACATTATGATATAACATGTTCATTATTCATTCTCAATTCATTGACGATTTTCCCTTTTATCTACTATTGTCTTGTTTTATTAAGCTAACACTTAAAGCAACACAAGACCATATTTCTAAGTATAACATTCCATAGTAACTTAGGTAGATAGCATTTGATACTAGTTTTAAATCGCAATGCACATATTGAGAATGATATCATAATTTGATTAATGTCATACATGAAAGGCCTTGCACATCATTACCTATTTCTTCAACTTTTTTGATAGTTGAGTTGTTCATGAAAATGCTTTTGTATCTTTCCTATTCTTGGTAGAAGACAAAACATGTCTTTTCTGGAGCACATGCTCCAGCACTTCCGGCATTTACCAACCAATTTTTTTTACCATCTCCACTGAAAAATGAAATTACTTAACACAGTAAGAATGTCAATTGTTCCATTCAAATTTGAATAAACAATTCTATATTCCGAGGAGATAAGCACACAACTAAAAACAAAATTTATCACAGATTAGCACTTAATATATCATTCAATTTAGGATGATAAAACTTCTGCCCAACTAGGATTCAAAAAAATGGTTGATATTCTCGTTTGACATAGGTAATATTAAATTATCAATAGATAATAAATGTTCATCTTATCAAAATATTTGTTACCAAAATATAATTATCAAGTTACTTTAGTCTCTCTCCACATTAGACTATCACAATCATCAATAAGTAACAAAATTTGGTAATAATACACCCAAACACTTTTCTATACACACATATCAATTAAAACACATGTGCTCGCTTAACCTTCTTGTTGCACTAATTATTAAAAGATACTTTATACCTCACTATCCATATGACTATAATACACTAGTATATTACGATTCTCATATTTTCAACAAAAGGTAACATATTCGAAATGATTTAGAAATCACCATTGAAATTGCTAATGCACAATTATTAACCAATCATGTGATTCACGTCAATTGATACTACACAAAGCATATATAATCAGAGTGATTTATAACATAACTGATTTAACATCTTATTATTCATTAGCAATGTGATACTAATCTAACACATAAGATATTATCACTTTAAGTCATAAAAATCAATTTGTTACTTGCTCTAATTTGTTTATGAGAAATATTTCAACTAAATTGAAATCTCAAGTCTATTATGGATAAAAGCACTCACTAGTACCGGTTTTCATATTATATCAAAGGTGACAAAGTACCACTATAAATGGTTGCAAGATCTCATACTAATCTAGAGCTTAGATATAGTTATTGATATTCTGGACAAACACGCACAACATCTTTGCAAATACCATAAACCAGAAGTCCGAATCAAAAAGTTAAATATAAGTTTTGAAGATAACATCTAGATCTACAAACTTCATTTAAAATCACCATTTCAAAAAACTCACAGTTACGTCAGAAAAAATAATTTAGTCAACAATATTTTTCTGTCCGTCAGAATTTTTCAGAACGTTTCTCAGTTTTGTAAAATATCTAAAAAAATTACTTTTATAACTCCAAAAATTCTTAATTTTAGTGTGGGCAGCTATCAGGATGTCTATTGTACTCTGTTAAAAAGATTCATCGAAATTCCTTCTAAGTTAAGAGATATACTCAACACTCTACAGGTGCCCAGAAAACTCAATTTTGTTTTTTCACTTCACAATTAACATCCTTAATTTTCTAATATAATAATCGATTCACGAATCGGTCATTCATTTATAATTATTACTAAATACTAATGTCTTAAGATTGTTGGGTGCAATAATCAAAAATGAAGAAAACAAATAAACAAAGGTTGTTGATACTTAGCTCTTAACGGAAGTGATTCGTCAAAACGGATGAGCTCCTCGTATTTCCACAACATCAAGATGGTATGTAACAAAACTTCGGAAAAACAGAGTGAGTCACGTGTTCAACACGCTGTCCTTAAGATATTAGCGCCTGGCTACACTCAAGAGTGATGCTATAGCCTCCACAGGGAGGATGCCTCCAGGATAAAACACCCTACTACACCTACTACTAGCACTCGTAGTAGATGCTCAACTTGAGCTTGACAACTCAGAAAAATCCTTCAAGGAAAATCTCAAAAAACTTAAGAAAGATAATAAAAAATTATTATTCTTTTAGTCTCTCCAAAAATATGGAGAAACCCTTTTTCCTTGGATGTCAAAATAGGTTGAGAAAAGTTTGTTTATATAATCTCTTAATACAACTTAAAAAGTGAAAACTCCTCGATGTGGGAGTAAAGTGTTTCATTCACAAAAGAAAACAAAGAAAAAAGAAAAAAACATGTAAAGTGACTAATATGTCAGGAACTCGAAGCCAAATAACATAATATTTTATATTTTAATAAAACATTTAAGACTCATTTATTTAACCATTGTTTTCCAACACTTTACAATAAGAAACTTATCTATTTTTGGCCATGAATATCGTTGGTTTTCCCACTTGCAATAACTTAGTGCGTTGCAATAACACATTCTACGGATATACGTTGGATATTACCTTGGGTTTTATGTCGCTATGTACTTTGAATATTGACGTTGACTGTAACTCCAAGCATATATATGCAACAATAGTATTACCTCCGTTTTATCAAAAGTGTTAGTATCACTTTTTCATTTTAATCAATTTTATGGTCAAAATGAAAATGTGATAATAACATTACGGAGGAAGTACTATTTTATATTTCCTATTAAAGATATCCGCAAGTGTATTAATTTGTTCTCTAGGAATTTTGTCGAACTAATGCAGATCCAAAGTAGCTAGCAGAAAACCAAAGTCAAATTTGTGCAAACCTCTTCTAGGAAGATGAAAGATGTTGTAGGTGATAATCTGAGAATCTAATGAAAATCCAAATGTCAACTGATTTCATGATATTAATTTTAAATATTAATAATGAAATTAAATTACTGTAAGTTTGTAGTACAAAACGGAATCCCAAATTTGCATATAGAAAAGATCAAAAATAGCTACAGATTTTCCAAATGTCATCAAGGTAGATTGCCAGTGGAGATGGGTACCTGCAATGCTGGAGATTTTTCAATTTTGCTGTAATTATAGTTTTTTCCTAATTTTCCAAAAATGGCAAATCAATAGATTTCATTAAACGCTAAATCTAATTCTAATTTCATAAACCCTAGTAATAATTTCATAAATACAGAGAATCAAACATACCTGTAACCTTGATGCCAATTCGCCTTGTTGAAAATAGGTAAAGTAGATTGAGAAGAAAAAATAAAATGGCTTTTGTGGAGCTCGATATATGCGGAGTGTATCTTCGTGTTTCATTTGATTGTGAAGTGAAAGTAGAAACGTTTTAGAAAAAAGAATCAGAATATAGGTATTTGCCCTTATATCGGATTCAAATTAACGACAGTAAGGCGAAGATACAAGCAAAACATGGAGGGGTATATTTGCCCTTTTAATGTCGGACGGTAGAATACCTCTTTCCTTTATAATTATATTAGTAAAATAAGATAAGATATAAAAATAATTCGTGAATAGCTAGTCAAAGAAAATAATGTGTAGTTGCTAGCTGGTTGGCATGTGTAATCAATGATTATCAAGTTCGATTAATTTTTAAAACCGATTTCGTTAAAATGATTATGGTTGTTTAAAAAAAATGGTCCCCAAGAGCAGCAACAAAGAGGCAATTGCTCTCATAATCTATGATACCTAAATCACAGTGCAGAAAAATTAGTACACCATATACATTTGAGCGTATATATCATTCGTGACAGATGTATACATTTTCTGGTGCACGCCCAAACAGGTGTTTTTATCATTTGTATGCCAATATTAATCACTATTTTCAATCTTTAACGCCAATATTAATCGCTATAGCCGAAAAGAGAAGAGTACTGCTCATAAGTCAGTTTGAAATTCCTAAGTTGATAGTGATGTAAAATGGGGCTCAAGCATTCGGTCTCACTCTGCTTTCCCTCTACAGAAGTTGGACTTGTCTTTTTTCTTTTGTTATTTTGGGGGATAATTATAGAACCTGGAACTTAGACAATCTTTAGAGGAGCCTCGTAAAATCTTCTCGACTTGTCCGTTGCCATATCAAACAAACAAATCACTCCTGATCTACACGGCAGGATAATTAAAAAAAAATCCCATAATAATAATAATAATTTACATAACACAACAAACACCATTATTATTGTAAGAAGGTCATTGGTTGGATAATAAAAATAGATTAAACATAACCTGCTCCACACAGCCCACCCACTCTTGGGAAGGAGCTATGAGAACAGAGAGAAACAACAAGAAACACAGACAAACTTGTCACGAGTCTCTCTTCGTCAACTCTCCAATCTCTAACAGTATTGTTTAACTATTATTAGACATAAACTCAATTCTTACTCCTCTCTTATCAAAATCTGTTATATATACTCAGAGAGAAACTCATTGAATTAGAGAGAAACAGAGTGAGAGAGACATGGCGACGATGACAAACGGTGAAGCAGGCATGAAAATCCCCAAAATCAAGTTCACTAAACTTTTCATTAACGGAGAATTCGTTGACTCTCTTTCAGGTATATTCTTATCTACCTTTTTTTTTTTGACTTCTCAAAGGCTCTGTTTTTCATTTTGTTTGCTAATTCAATCACTTAATACTCCATTTTTATACTTAATTTTTCCATTACTAAGAGATTTCATCATCATCTAGGAAGTCAAGAACACTAAACACAGATGTGAGATACTGCTGATAATTAACATGTCATGTCTTAAAGCTAAAAGGTTGACAATACGAAAACGCTAACCGTTAGATTAGTCCTAGCTGTGTTAATCCTGTTTTTGCAATGGTTTGATTAACTTTTAGAGTTGGCATATTACTGATACATACACCTTAGGCGCATTCTAGTATTTAACTTTGATTTTTGTCACGGGGAGAGTGAAATGAGATCCGGAGAGAACAAGGATTGACTATAAATATTTATTTGAGTCGTAATTTACTAGCACATAAGTTTTTTACATGTCCACAATTAAAGTAACTTTAACCCCGTTTAGGGGTATTCGTGCTGCCGTCGCCGTGACTAGTTAAACCAAATCAACAATATCTTCCTCTACAGATGATCATAATCAATAAGAGAAATTACTAAACCTAGATAAACTAGAATCAAGAGAGTAAGCTTTTTTTCGCAAGGAAATCTGCAGTATTATTAGCCAATCTGCAGTATTATTAGCCTCCATTGGGATAGAAGTACATTCCCATTGATTTGCAGACACATGCCTTAGACTCCATATATGTTGTTTATCAACATACATATGATTCTTTGCCAAATTGGCCAGGGAAACACACCACGTATATGATTCTTAGTCACACAAATTAATATTGTACGATGAAAAGTGGGTATGACTTCTACTTTGGGCCATGAGTTTAGTTCTCTGCTAACATTTGATCGGTAAAAGTTTGGTCCTTTGTGATAAATATCATGTGGATAATCTTTGGGCATGACTCCTCATTCACCCAGCAGTCTTACTCCTACCAAAAATATTTCTGTCGGCTGCAAATTATCACGTGTTACTGTTACCTAGTGATGGTACTTTTACATGTTGTTTAACTTTCGGGGTATTTTTAGTATCAATTTTTTTGTTGTTTAAATTTTAGGGTAATTTTGTCTATGGCCTGAGTGGGTCGGTCCTATTTATTTATGTCAAAAAGGAAAGATCTTTTTTAGCTCATGATAATCTTACCTAATTTGTGAAACGTCATTGCTGATTTGATCTGATTTGAATTTTGACTGCTACATGATGTCAATATAACTAAATAAAGATTATAAATTCAAAGATTCAGTTTATTAAAAAAAAAGAAAAATGTGCAAACATAATTGCCTAACTTATGCATGAGTGTAGATGTAAATTGATAACTTAGTTCCTATTTTTTTTATTTTTTTTTTTTTGCACTTTCTGATGGAATAAATGTTGTTATTTTGTGTATAAGTACATGAGATAGCAAATATTTTAAACTTGTGTGATCGAGGATACGGAATTGTCGATATTACTTGGAGTAATGTAATTCTAGGAAAAAAATTAATGTTACTTGGACTTTTGTGGATGGTTATTAGAAAATCAGGTCACCTTTGAAAAGGATAAGGTCCGTCCTGCATATTACTGCAATATGATTTGATGCCCAACTGTATCTATTTTAAATGTTAATGGTTAAACACATAATTTGGATAAAATGGATACGAATTCGTACTGAACTAATTAATATTTCAATCTAATTTTTCTCTTCTCGTATTAGGCAAGACATTTGAAACGATTGACCCGAGAACAGGAGAAGTTATAACGACAGTTGCAGAAGGCCAGAAGGAAGATGTTGATTTGGCTGTCAAAGCAGCTAGAGAAGCTTTTGATCATGGAAAATGGCCTCGTATGTCCGGCTTTGTAAGCTCTCTCTCCAACTTACGCATTTTATTACATGTTACTAACCTCGTATACTTCAAAAAAATATAAGAATTTAGTATTAACTGGTATCATCATCCAATGACTTCACCTCATTTACTTCAATATCGTTCCACAAATGATACAACTAACACTATATTACCGATGTGGCTATCTTAGTTTGCCAGAGATTGGTGAAGCCAAATAGTGGTCTCGAAACTATTTTCCTTGTATTTTAAAGTATTTAATTCTTCTTTTCCAAATTCCCGTGAATGATGAATCAGGAAAGGGGGAGGATAATGATGAAATTTGCTGAATTGATAGATGAAAACATAGAAGAAATAGCTATTCTTGATACGCTAAATGCTGGAAAGTTACTTCATCTGGGGAAAATATTAGACATCCCACAGGCTGCCAATACTCTTAGGTACTACGCCGGTGCTGCTGATAAAATCCACGGAAAGACTCTAAAGTTGTCTCAACAGATGCAAGGGTACACATTGCTTGAGCCAATTGGTGTTGTTGGACATATCATTCCATGGAACTTCCCATCTTCCATGTTTGCAATGAAAGTTGGACCAGCATTAGCCGCTGGATGCACCATGATTCTCAAGCCTGCTGAGCAAACACCTCTTTCAGCACTATACTATGCGCATCTTGCTAAATTGGTGAGCTTTTCGTTTCTGTGCCCTGTTTTTACACTATTTTACCGTAGTTTAATATGTGTTCTGCCTTGCTGTATCAGGCTGGTATTCCTGATGGAGTGCTAAATGTTGTGAATGGATTTGGACACACAGCTGGTGCAGCCATTAGCTCTCATATGGACATTGATAAAGTCTCTCTCTCTCTCTCTCTCTCTCTCTCTCTCTCTCTCTTTCTCTCTATTTGTATTTATCTTAAACTGAGATGCCACTTAATCATGGCGAGCTTGAATTTTGAATTGGTATGTCGTGGCGGTTTCAGGTAAGTTTTACAGGGTCAACAGAAGTTGGTCGAATAGTAATGCAGGCTGCAGCTACAAGCAACTTGAAAGTTGTATCCCTTGAACTGGGTGGAAAGTCGCCTCTTATAGTTTTTGATGATGCTGATTTGGAGAAGGCTGTTGATCTGGCACTCATGGGTATTTTATTTAACAAGGTATAAACTTTTATCCAACTTAGGGTTTAGTAAATGCAGTTCAAGAATATAACTCCGGTAACACAATGTATCTGCAGGGAGAAATATGTGTTGCTGGGTCTCGTGTTTATGTTCAAGAAGGAATTTATGATGCATTTGTTAAGAAGGCAGCCGAAAAGGCGAAAACTTGGGTCGTCGGCGACCCTTTTGATCCTCGTTCTCAACAAGGACCTCAGGTAAAAAAAATTCACACTTGGCTCCCTAATTATGTCTCTGAAAAAGATGCAATCAAATTTAGGTAACCTTTTGAACACTTACATATCGACAATACTTTGAAGCCGATAACATTTGTGAAGATTTTTATTACTGTTTTTACTCTCATTCAAAGGTCAAATAAACAATCTTTGTTTCTTCAAAATTTAGACCCATTTTTTACGGATGAAAATATGTCAATGAACATA
Organism: Papaver californicum; assembly: GCA_023531435.1. Taxonomy (NCBI): domain Eukaryota; kingdom Viridiplantae; phylum Streptophyta; class Magnoliopsida; order Ranunculales; family Papaveraceae; genus Papaver; species Papaver californicum. The sequence continues at coordinate 88,388 of JAJJMC010001794.1, read as the reverse complement.
TATATCTGTGACAATTCATGCTTATTACGAATGTAATTCTAGCGGAGTATTAGTTGCAGAAAAGGTACATGAGTTTAGGATTTTCCTTTTTGATTTCCCTTGACGAATTGTGCATAGGACTGTAGGAATACTCATTAAGGTATAAATGTCCAACTTGCCTGTGACAAAAGGTTTACATCTTTGGCTGATGAAGGTAGATAAGAATCAGTTTAACAAAATCCTTTCATACATTGAGCAAGGCAAGAAAGAAGGAGCTACATTGTTAACTGGTGGTAAGGCAGTTGGTGAGAAGGGATACTACATCGAACCGACAATATTCACTGATGTCAACGTAAAATCCTAACCCTTTTTTATTTCTTCGTATTTTTGTGCATTACTTTTTAGTTGTAACCATGAATTACATCGCAAGAGTTGTCACCAAATCACATAAGCTTTATTTTTCGTCATATTTACTGTTTTTGTTTGCTAGGAAGACAATCTAATAGTGAAGGATGAAATATTTGGACCTGTAATGTCTCTCATGAAGTTCAAGTAAGTTGACGCACCCTTTTGTCGATTTAAAGTTATGTTCAGGTTACAGTTTGTTGCTGCTGCTAAATTACTATGAAATACAAGTATCAGACTAAACTATAAACACTTATTTTTCTACAACATTTTTGTAAATATAGGACAGTGGAGGAAGCAATAGAGAGAGCTAATAAAACAAGATATGGATTAGCAGCCGGAATTGTAACCAATAACCTCAATATCGCAAACACAGTTTCAAGATCTATACGTGCAGGTGTGATCTGGATTAATTGTTACTTTGCATTTGATCGCGACTGTCCTTACGGTGGATATAAGATGAGTGGTTTTGGAAGGGATTTGGGTATGGAAGCTCTTGAGAAGTACCTTCAAACAAAAGCAGTTGTAACACCAATCCATAATTCTCCTTGGCTTTAGATATCAAACTAAGCCAATTATGTGGTACAACTTTACACAGTTTGAGTTGGCGAATAATATGTAATGCTTGTGTTATTTGAATCCAGTATGTATGTCTTGCCTGTCTAGTTAATTTACATAATGATGTTTGCTTTTTTTTTATCCTTGCAATGCATATGCATTCAATAATGGAAATTGTCAAATTAGAAAGCAATATTTTTCATTGTCGAGTTTCTTTATTCTTCTGGGCCGAAGTAGGGCTGTCCAAAATGCCTGGAGGCCGGTGGCCTGCCATATGCCGCCTGGATCCGAAAGATCCCATGGGCGCCCCGCAGCCTGTCATGGGTTTGTCCGGTCTGGCCGATTATTTTAGGTGGACGGATGCAGGTTTTTGCTTCATTATAAAACCTAATTACGATTTACGAATTGACACCTATTGCTCTATCTAAACGACGCATCAAAAGTGCAATCGACGCCAGAAGGGAAAAGAAAGATCTGTAAAGAATGAAAGACAACGAAGGTAAATTTTTATTTTTATTTGTTTTATTGAAGAGTTGGAAATTTGATTGTAGAATCTGTTGATAATGGTGATGTTGGATCTTTTACGGACCATGATTATGTTTACCGTCCACGATCCCGTTACTGCTTCGGTGGTGAATATCAGGATTGTGAATCGGACGACTCTGGTAAAGATTATGAGCGTGTAAACTCATTGCCGGTTAAGTTGAAGAATCGACATGCACTATTACTTGACGATAATGAGGATGACAAAAATCCATGGGAATTACCAGAAAATACTACGTCTACGTTAAATACTGCTGCTGATCCTAATGAGAATAGTGGCGAGTAGAGTGATTTCGAGGTATTTCAGAATATATACGGCCACAAATGTGTTAAGAAAACGGGGAAGAGTAAAATGATTGAGAGTGATCCTAAGAAAAGGAGGTTGTCTCTATACAAAAAGAAGAAGTGGATAAATTCTTGGTGCAAAAATGGCAACAATGACAAAAAGAAGTTCTCTGTATATGTAGACGGGTAAAGACAGAAAATCAGGATATGGAATTATTATACGCTATCATTCTGGTTTTCCACTAGTTGCTTCTGTTGGGGTGGTTCAAGGAAAACCAGTTTCAGCACTTAATCACGAGTTGCAGGGAATTAATAGAGGTTTAGAACTTGCAATTAAGTATGGAATTTCGAACGTCAAAGTGCGTACCACTTCATATGCTGCTGCATCTCTGGTAAGGAAGAGTATTAAACGGTTTGTTATGAGTTGTTTTTGTGCACGTGAAGATCATAGCCACTATTTTTCAACCTTCGGTACTTGTGAGAGATGTGTGTGGAATAATACCCGCTTCCTTGATGCCATTGGTCAAAACAGCCGCCTCGGTGTGTATCCTCTCCTTCAGGAAATTGTAGGCAAGTGCGTAATGTTCAAGTACAGCTGGAGAGAGCTGAAGCTTTTCATCCAAAGTAATGGACCAAAAAAGAATAAAGCTGCAAATTATCTTGCAAAGCTTCAAAAACCGAAAGAAGAGATGAGCGCCAAAGAGTTTCCTGAGCAACTAAATAATATTCTTTACGAAGATGCGCAGCAGTGTGTCACGGTAAAGTATAATGTACGTGCGCCTAGACTTCAGTAGAGGAATTTAAGATCTAGGGCCGAGTATCATAGGTGGTTGTGTAAGAGCAGTTAGGCAGTAGATTACTTCAAAGTGCGTACTTAGTAGATAACCAGGTGTTCATTTCATTTGAGAACCATTTTCCTCAGAATTCCATCCTTACGCCTTAGTTCCTTATACATAGTCAATGCTGCTGATTGCTGAACAAATTAGCAGATGAGAACTTTGTAGCGGACAATAGTGTCTCTCACTCTCAATTTCAATTGGAAACTTTGTTTACTATTCTCTTTGTAAAAACTTGGCATGAAAATGTACCAATATCATTTTATTTTCTGAGTAAGATAATAGGTATTCACCGGGATTTTACTTTGTACAACTAACATATTTCTGTTTTCTATGAGATGAGATGGTAGTGGAGCTTTTAAAATGAATTTCATCTGGAAATATTTTCCATCATTCAATTGAAAGTGAATTGAGTCAATTCACATCCTGTGAAAGCAAAAACTCTGTAAATCCGAATACAAAAAATGAATGCATACGTTATAGTTATTGGTAGCACTAGCAGACGGTGATAGTCACTATTCTATGAAAAATTATGAGAAATAACTTTGACAGTCACTTATCTAAAAAAAAAAAAATGTAAACAGAGCAGGGGAAATTCTATATTTATATAGACTACAAGTTCCTTGCTGGCTCTTATTAATTGTTCCTTCTCTTCTCCTCTTTTGGGTTGTTCCTTGCTGGCTCTCTCTTCGGGAATTTTACTCTCTTTTTTCCTCCTATCTATCCGGCTGTAAGTGCATGTTTGAAACCTTGTGTATCTTGTTAAGTTTTTAGGACCTCTTATGCAGGGACGGAACCAGGAAGACTGGAAAAAAGAAAAACTAAGCTTCGGCTAGACTATAATCAAGCCCAATAATTAGAAAAGCAAAAAAAAATTGGGTTTTGGACTTGGGGAGAGACCGGGATTTAAGCCCAGGTTAGCTCTCCCCTAGGTCCGTCTCTGCTCTTATGAATACCTGTTATGCTTGATGTTTTCGTGGTCTAATTTGCCTTAGGAATAACATTCAAAATGAAGACTATATCCTCAATTTCCAACCTAGCTCCGCTGACCTGACTAAGCCCCCATGGATGGACATCTCTCTTTTCTCTTATTGTTTTTAGAGTTTTTTTGTATTACAAGGGTTCTTCTAATCTTCTTTGGTGCTAAGGTTTGGTTTTTGAATTTTTGTTGACCGGCTCTCTTTTTCTAGGCATAAAGGAGGAGCTCTCTTTAGATTTCTTGGCTATATAAGGGCCTATTCCTTAGGCCAAGTATATGGTGAGCAAGTCACCTGGAAATAGTTTTAATCTAGCCAAAGGTAAATACTGTGAGGTATCATTTGGTTATAATCGGGTTTAAAGCTTTGACTTGATCCCTCTTCTAGCCAAGCCATTGAGACAAATACTCAGAATCCATAAAAAAAAAATTCTTTACGGACACTGAGTATCCGTCTCAGTAATAAAATCAAATTCAATTTTTTTACTTATATTAACTCATAATATTTATTTTTTAACTATTTTATTTACTTTAATTTTTTTCTATTATTTATCCAATTATATTTCTCTTTTAACTATTTTATTTACTCCAAAAAAAATTCTATTATTTCTCCAATTTTCTATCTTAGTTAGTTGGTTTTACATATATTAACTCATAATATTTTTCTTTTAACTATTTTATTTATTCTAATTTATTTTTTTCCTAATATTTCTCCAGCTATTTTACTTGCTCAAATTTCTTTTTTTCCTATTATTTCTCTAATATATTTCTCTTTTTTAGTTTTTAATCTATGAAAAATACTAAATAAAAAAAAGGAAACACTATTTGGACGGATATTTAAGTCAGGCGATGGAGTTTTACCATCTCACTAAGTCAGGCGATAGATTTTTACCATAGTACAGTTTTTAGCTCCTTCTTTTGCTTGGCTATCATTAAGCTATAGTCAAGCAAAAAGATCTCACCATAGTGTTTGCCCTTATTCTCTTTTCTTTAGAACCTTTCTATTGTTAATTTTTTTATTTTAGTTTTCCCATGCGTTGTATGTTTCCGATGCATATTATTCAGGTGCTGTAATTCTTTAGTATCCGTTAAATATTTTAACCTTGTTATTTTAATCTACCTTAATATTATGTAAGCTTGTTGTTTTTAATCTACCTTAATACTCTAAAATATGGATGATGGATAGAAACAATACGGTTAGGTGTGGTGTTGATTCTCTTTGTGACCAAGGCGATATTAGCTTCCCAAGTGTGATTATTTAGAGTCGATATTATCCGTACAAAGTAAAGTTTTTTCTATGGTTTCTATACCATAAAAAGTTAATGACGACGGACAAGCTTTTTATAAAGGGTATGAATGTAGACAAGGTGTGCCGGTTTTGTAAAGAAGAAGATGAAACAAGTTTCCATTTATTCTATGATTGTTGGCGAACGAAGAGAATTTGAAATTATTTTATCGAAGGATGCAATTGGAACTACGATAGTAATATTTCCGTAACTATAAAAGCTTGGAATCATGATTGGGGTGATGAAAGACTTGACCATATATGGAACAACTTACCGGTTGCAATATGGTGGTGTATTTGGAAAGAAAGAAATTCTAGAATCTTCAATCACAAAAAGAGAAATTTGGAAAGTATAATTAGAGATATCAAGATGCAAGCATATTTTTGGACAAAGTCAAACACTAATATGTTGGATTTAACGGCTAACATGTGATAGCTTTATGGGAGTCGTATTTCTATCGGCCACTTTGAGTTGGATATGAAACGTTTGGTGTATGTTTTTTAATTAGTTTCACTTGGCTCTTTGTTCTTTGTTCTTTTCTTTGAATGATCGATATCAAACTCGATCTTTTTATTATTATTTTATGTCAGTTATATTTATTGGATTGAGGTATCCCTTAAATATTTCTTTTCAATGAATCTTTTCTTATTGACCGATAAAAAAAATCTCATACAATTGCTTTAGGTATAGTCAATACTATCTTTATCAATTTTATCTTGGTAGTTAGTCGCTATTTTCTTTTTAGTAGTTAGGGTCCGGGTAGCAAGAGTGTTTTGCTTAGTAAAGTAATACAAGAGTAATTTGAATCAAATTTCCTTCTAGATATCTATCGGTTCTTTGTTCTGGTAAACAATAGTATTCATATTATACAAATTATTATCATATTCGGTTATATATTTTCCTTTGCTCCTAATTATTATCATATTCGGTTGTATATTTTCCTTTGCTCCTTGTAAATATTTGTTTTTCCCTTTCCTGCTCTTTGATACTATATAGTAGATCCTAGGCTTTTATTTGTGCTCATCTTGTACAGTCTTATCAGACTTTAATTTCATATTACCTGTTCTTAGTTTTGCTTTCCCTTCTCATATGGTTGGTGCATGTATTGCTTTTATATATTGCTTTTTTAAGTAGTATATTATTAGAGTTTCCGTCTGGTATGTATCGTATCTGTGTAAAATCCGTGTGTAACTTAATCTTCATTTGTGCTTTTTTTTAATAGGAAAACAAGGCTCTTACGAAACAACATGATGTCAAAATCAATACTGTTATTCTATATTAGTTTTTTCTTTCAGAAGATTAAGCCCGAGGAATGGTGATCCCAATAGTTGTGTTTTTCCAAAGATACAACCTCAACTCTCACCAAATGGATCCTCGATTGTGATAATGACTCAACCGTCATCAGTAATTATTATTTTCAGGGCTGACCGTATCCAAAGTTAACGAAGATCAATGAAGAAAACATTATTAATATATTATTCTTAAATATTAATATATAAAACATTTTGATCAAAAAAATTACTTTTATAATATTATTAATGGATAAAAAATTATTTATTATAAAAAGAAAATATTCTAGTGATTTTAATGATTTAAAATACACACAGAAAAACAATTTTGTTTATATAATAAATAAATAAATATTTGAAAAACAAAAGGTCAAGTGCAGTTATCATTACTCATCTAATCATGCTAAATGCAAAGACCAGAAAACTAGGTCACATTTCTAATAAAAAATATATTTGCTCTAAATAGGCCACCACAGATTAATTAGGCATGGCGTAAATAGAAAGTAAACAATAATACATGTTGGGTAGTGGAAAAAACCACTCCAAAACCGTATTAATCCCAAATACCCCCCCAAAAAAATAATGAACTATTTTAAAAAACAATAGGTCCCAAATAATATATCATGAAACCCAATAAAATTATATTTTTTTAATGAAAAGCGGTTTTGAAGTTATTTGTTGGGATGGCCCACCCATCATTTTTAATAAATAAATTTATATATATATATATATATCATAGCTTGGTATAAAAAAGCTAGGTGACCAAACTTTTCGTATAAAAACACCTCCCATATTATATTTTATAAATATAAATTATTTGAATTAAAAATAAAATAAAAACTCCATTTTATTTAATATTGATTAAATTTAGTTTTTATCATTTTTTTAAATGGCATCCTTACCTTTTTTTTTCTCTTCTTTCTCATTTCTTTTTCTTCTTCTTCTTCTCACCACCATCACTAGCAGCAACGGTACCTCCTCCGCCACCATTACCAGCAGCAACAGTAGCTCCTCCGCACAACAACACCTTCGTCTCCTTCACCAACACCTTTCTCTCTTTTTATTTTGGTTTTATGTTCACCAATAATAAATTTTATCACCCATATCTACCATTAACAACACCTCCGTCTCCTCCAACAACACCACCAGTACCTCCTTCTTTTTCTGTATCCAGATCCACCACCAACAACACCTCCTCCTTCCCCATCGCTTCCTCCTCGTTATTTTTTCTCCTCCACCACTACATGTCCAGATCAACCACCAACAACACCTCTTCTTCCTCCTTTTATCCTCTACAAACATCACCAACACCTCCAGATCATCATCGTCGAAAATCATCATCAAAATATAATGATACATCATCATTGTCGAAATTAGGGTTTTTTGTTGGTGAAACGTCAGAAAAATGATGAAGCCAAATTTGGTTTCATCAAATTTCACCAACACAAAAATTGAAACCAATTTTTGTGTTGGTGAAATGTCAGAACCAAAACAATGATGAATTTTTTTTTTGGTTTCATCATTTTTTTTCCATCTATAATAAGGTGGAACCAACTAAACGGTGATTTTTTTTTTTTGGTTTCATCATTTTTTTTCGTCTGGAATAAGGTGGAACCAAATAGATGATGAAACTTTTTTTGGTTTCATCATTTTTTTTCATCTGGAATAAGGTGGAACCAAATAGATTTCATCATTTTTTTTTGGTTTCATCACTTTTTTTCATCTGGAATAAGTTGTGTTGGTGAAATGTTAATTTTCGTTGTGGTGGTGGTGGTTGGTGTTGGTTCTGGTTTTCGTTGTTGCTGGTGGTGGTGCTCGTTGGTGGTTGTTAGTGGTGATCGTTGATGTTGTGGTGAAAGTGGTGTTGGTTGTTGGTGTTGGTTGTGGTGTTGGTTGTTGGTGGTGGTGGTGGTTCTGGTTTTCGTTTCTGCTGGTGGTGGTTGGTGGTGGTGCTCTTTGGTAGTGTACCTGCTGGTTGTTAGTAGTGCTCGTTGATGGTGGTGGTGGGTGATGGCGGTGCTGGTTGGTGGTTCTCGTTGGTGGTGGTGGTTGGTGCTGCTGTTAGTTGGTGGCTGGTAGTGGTGGTGTTGCTGGATGATGGTGGTTGTTGTTGGTTGGTGGTGGTGAGTTGGTGTTAGTAGTGTTGATGGTGAGAGAGAATAAAGTTTAAAAATGGGATTGATTTTTTTTTATTGGGTTGAATTTAATGTAAAGGGTAGTTTAAGAGTGGGGTTGAATTTTAGTTTTGTTGGATTGAATTAATGTAAAGGGTAGTTTAGAGAGATTTATTTAAATGGGGTTTTTGTTTCATTTTGTTTTTAGTGGGTTTTTTGTTGTTGGATAGTGACACCTTTGGGGTTATATCCCATGGTCTCTATATATATTGTGAAACATATATTTAGATATATGCATTTGTTGATCATCGCTCATGTTTTCGTAAGAAAAACTGTTATTCAAAGCATGTGATCGTTGCTTTAAAAATAGGCTAAAATGAAAAAGTGATAGTAATTTTTTTCCTGAAAGGAAGGGAGTAACATTTTGGGATGAATGTCAAAATACCAAAATTAAAGATTGAAATTAGTTGGGAGGCGAATAAGGGATTTAATATGGGGTAAGAACTATGGAAATGGGAAGTGGAAAAACCAAAGAAATATGGGATTTCCCTATTCAATTCCATAACCTTAGAGTGTCCACAAGGGCGCGAGTAAAACACGGACCAAAGATCAAATACCCTCTTTGGTCCGTAAATGTATAGCGCAGAGGCGCGACTGTATTTGAGGTTTAGTCCGGAATTTCTACTGTTCAAGACTAGATTTAAGAATTTTTCCGGAGTAAACATGGTTTAGTCGGACAGGCTCGTAGTGTACCGCATGGCATCAAGCGGCGTCGCAGTGTACCGCATGGAATGAAGCGTTATCCTAGGACAACGCTCAGAAACACGGGCAGTATCTTAAGAATGCGCCTGATCAAGCGATATCCTAAAATTACGCCTGATGAACGAAGCCCTAGGATCACGCCCACTGATAGGCGCATCCCTAAGACACCGCCTCATACAGGCGGGTTCCTAGAATTCAGCTTGACAATTTGGGCTTAATACATTAAGTTAGCTAAGCTAATACACTAAGTTAACTAAGCAAATTAATTATGTGGGCTTTACTTTAAGTTAGCTAAGCTAATACACTAAGTTAACTAAGCAAATTAATTATGTGGGCTTAATACATTAAGTTAGCTAAAAGCTAATACACTAAGTTAACTAAGCAAATTAATTATGTGGGCTTAGTAAACGGTTACACTAAGCTAATACACTAAGTTAACTAAGTAAATTAATACACTAAGTAAACGGTACTCTAGTGCTCCGCTTGGGTTAGCTTAAGTTAGCGGTACTCTAGTGCTCTGTTTGGGTTTTGTAGACGGGGCGCTAGCACACCGCCCGTCCCATTCTACTCACATGTTATAGTCGCACAAGCGCAACTCCTTCATGCGTTTTGCTAGCACTTAGCCCCATCAGACGTGGTTCTGGGATACCGCTCGTTTTTCGGGCGTGGTCCTAGGATACCGTCCAATACCAGACGTTACTTTAGGACTCCGCCCCACATCGAGCGTTACGCTAGGATTCCGTCTCGCGCAAGCGTTATCTTAAGATTTCTCCCATGTTTCCAAGCGCATCGCTGGGACACCGCCCAACACCTGGCGCATTGTTAAAACACCGCCCGACCATATCACCGCTGTTCTTGGGCCGGACCAAAGAGTAAAATTTTTACTCTTTGATCGTTTACTCTAATCGATCCATTGTGGTTGCTCTTAGAAACCCGAAAGGAAGAATTTTCTCATGGATACTGAGTATCCCGCTTGGACATAACTCAATATGTGACAAATACCTTTTTGGGTCCATTTAAAATAAAAAAAATCTTTGTATTTTCAATTTTAAGTTTTTCCAAAACTCTAACAAAATACTCAGTATTTGGACGAAGGTAGGCATCCCTCTATGGTGGTTGTTTTTCAGACCTAAAATTTTTCTCTATTTTATAGAGTTTTAAGGGAAAATTTCCCTCACCATAACGAGTTTTCTAAGTAGCATCTTCAAAATTAAAAAGGTCAGAGGTAACCACTACTGTTAGACTAGAAATATTATTTAGAAAGTTTACCTCTCCTTCATCTGACATTATCTTCGTTTCAATATGTTCTTTTCGAAAAAAAATTAAACAGAAACAATTTTTATGTTGGAAATTTTTTATGGGATCCATGCTCACGTGGTCAATGATATTCGTGTAATATTGGAATTTTTTTATGGGATCCATGCTCACGTGGTCAATGATATTTGTGTAATTTTGTGGCTTATTATTTTCCTAAATTGAGGTTTCAGTTTTGGTAGAGTTTTTAAAATGTTTGCCTAGAAGGTTTCATTGTTTTTCGTAATTCATATTTCTTCTTTTAGTGAAATATGTATCATCAGTTCAAAAGAATTTGAGTCATATGCTTATCTCCAATTATAAACAAAATTATACAAAAATTCTCGATTAATGAAATCTATATTGAAACACAAATTAGTTGATACTATGAATTTAGATAATAATGGATTAACTATGGGTTTATTTTGAAATTCTTGTAATTACTTATCAAATTTAATCTCTGAATTTCTCAAAGAATCTAATATATTCATCCTAATTTCTCTCTTTATCACATTTCTCCAATCTCTCGAGAACAATATCTTCTCTGAAAAACATAACTTAAGGTTTCAAACCTCAACCCTCTATTTGATCTAGGAGAAACAACAGATGATATAGGATCAACAAATAACAGTGGTTTTAAAAAGGGGCTAGCAAATACACGATAAGATCACAATAGCAGAAAATATTTCCTAACAATTCAGGATTTATGAATCACTTAAGTTCATCAAATAAATAAGAAAAAATATCTATTTATCCTACTCGAAATCCTAAAGGATTTTACAGATTACATAGAGGGAGATTGGGAAAAAAAAAAACTAAAAAAGAAAAATATTTGGGACAATTAAAATCTGGTAACTTCATCATTCATCTGGGTTTCTTTTATGACGGGATGTAAAAGCGTACATAGAGACGCATAAGAAAAAAAATTCGATTAAATTAAATCGAAAAGCCAAAATATTAGTCCGGGAACTAAGATATCAAAATAAATTTTACAAACAATGTGAAACAGATAGACTTATTTCAGATTTATGAAATATACCTTTTTTTTTTAATTATCAAACAAGTGTACGTAGTAAATACCTCTTTACTCCCCAATAGATGCCTCCTAATTCCTAAGATCATTTGTCTAAACATGGATCATATAGCATTTTTGAATTATATTTGTTTTTGTTTCTTTTGTTCTGACTCAACTAATTCGTTCGTTTGGATCTGGCTTATTACGTATGAATCTGACATTTTACATCTGAGTTAAAAATTATAAAATAGTAAAGTTATAGAAAAAAATGATTTCAATAAGATGTGTCCAACGAATTGAGTATAAAATAATATCTGACTTAAATAGTTTCGAGTGAGTGTATAAGCCGAATCATACCTCGAATCAGACATCAAAAAAGAAATAATCTTATATCTGACTCGGACTGAATCAGATGCCGAATTAGATTCAGATTGCAAATCAGATTTATAATTATGTTTTTTATGCAATTCAAAGAAAGAAAATAGTAGCATTTTTTTTCCCATGGACAAATTGCACCATGTTTCGAAACCACTTGACAGACTTGGCATTCCAAATTTCCAATTTCCAACCACTAGATCAGTGATAAAATTGCATTTGTCCTTCTAGAAGAAAAAATAGGATAATATTGGGGATTCCACTGTGGGTCCGATCTAGCAACATTACTTGGAACCGAAGACAATCGTTCCGGGTTAAAAATATGGTACTACTTTTATTTATGGTTTTGTTCGTCATTATCAACACTTGGCAGCGTCAGTATATATAACCCACACCTTTCGATATTCAAACAAGTCATCATCATCAGTACTCAACTCCACTTCTTATTAACTACAGACGGAGGAGGATAGAGCACTAGAAATCAGTTCCAAGTCAAAAAGACAACACACAAGAAATGGAGACTAAGCCGACTGATATCACCAACGAGATCCCAAAAATCAAATTCACTAAACTTTTCATCAATGGAGAGTTCGTTGATTCTGTTTCAGGTACTAATATTATTTTTCTTAATTTCTTTCTTTCTTTGTTGATCATGGAAGTAAGTATATCCGCTGGAAGAACCTCCCGCCGACGGCCTTGTGGAGATCCTAAGTGGTGAAATATGTATCGGAATATAATCCATAGTCTTAACACCCCCCGACACTCGTCTATTTATATATACTTTCGATGTTCCGAGCAGTTCTGAAATTTAATTTGGCAATCATAATCTCGTGAAAACGTCGACCAAAAAACTTAACTTTATAGAAGTCCGACTGTCTAGAGCGGTTTGATAGATAATCATAATACATCTGTCATTTAGTTATCAAAAATGATCCTCCCTCCGCCCATTATTTCCGTTCTCTTTATTATTTTCGTCACTACTAATATATTATTTTCATCCCTACTGAAATAGTGTTAAGTTTCTGTTAATAGTCGAATTCTTTCAATAATTTTCGAAATATATATTCTTAATTCCTTTTTATTATAAATCAATTTTCAACGGAATCCATTTTTAACATCATAAATAATGATTATCCAAATAGGAAACATATAATTGACATATTTTCTTTATCTTCATTCCTTTAAAATCCTTTTTATTTTTGGCAAAGGTTAAATTTCTTAACTACATAAATATAATCAATTTTTAAAAGTATTTACTCCTTAATTTTTCTTTTAAAAAGTTTTTAAATTTTAGAATATCTTTTGATCTTCATTTTTCATCTTTCATTTCTTATTTAAAATAGATTTAGACTATTTTAGTTAATTATTAGTATTTTTTTTTTTTATAAAAACAAATTTTGGAAAAGCAGACTAAAGTTATAAAACGGAGTAGAAAACTCGATGTTTGCGCTGTGTTTTCAACCCTTTGATTCACCCATGTATTTTTTTTTCCCGAATAATTCCTAGCATTTGCATTCACCCATATGATTTTTGCCTCAAGTGATTAGGATGTCAAGCTAAGGACATTTTGACTAATTTATCTAGATGAAACTTCCTCGACAAAAGTAGAGTACTTGACGATGGAGTTTGTTCGCATAAAAATTGGCTTACTCTACGCCATTATCGAAAGAATGAAAAAACAGTTGTTTGTTACTTTTCATTTCTTTTTTGCTGCTTAAAGTCAGCATATGGCACACAAATGAGGTCCCCAAAACTTACATATGGAAGACGTGTGTGCAAGTAAGTCTGCGGCCACTTTTTAAGTAGGGAACTGATTCTGGTATGTGGTGACATTTGAACCGTAAACCCTGACCACAACAAAAAATGAATAACCAGCAGCCGTAATTAGCGACTGGAATTCTGGACATGTAATATTTATGGGTCAATGTCAGTACTTTCTGTAAAGGGTTGGGATCTTGTACTGTTGCACTTCTAATGGCGTATGGTCACAACCATGACCATCTGAGAGCCGTGCTTAACCTTAAATATACCTCCATCTTTTGCGAATTTTAAGAGGATGTTTTCTCTGCTGTGATTTAATTACCTACTGGTTGATATTCTTCTTTCTCAATATGACATAATGTATGCAATCCGACCTGTTGAATACTACTTTTGGTGCTCCACTTTTTCATACAGATAGCAAATGCTTTCACCAATTGAGGTCATATAGCCATGTAGCATTAAGCATTTTTCAGCTGGCTAATAAACATATGCAAATTCACATGTCTGCAAAAAAAAAAAGCAGTTTTGGGTGTGATATCCATTAAGGAGATCAAGGTTCTGACTTCGGAGTCCCTAATAATGCACAAAAAAAGATACTATCAAAATCTTTGGAGTACGAGTTGTTAATCACTCATGTGGGTATTATTGATCCACCCAGGGTGAAAATTTAAATGCCGCCCCCTGTGTGTGCTAGGCAGTACTCTTTGACATGCCTTAACTATCAAATCAACAGCTCGTGTCTTGGTCCAGCAGTTCAAATTCAAATAAGTATTATGTGCACATGAAAGTAAATCATTCATTTGTTTTTGTATTTCCTCATAACAGGAAAAACTTTTGAAACAATTGATCCACGAAGCGGAGAAGTAATAACTAGAGTTGCAGAAGGAGACAAAGAAGATGTTGATTTGGCTGTTAAAGCAGCTAGAGAAGCTTTTGACCATGGGAAATGGCCTCGCATGTCTGGATATGTAAGCAATATATAACTCTTTCGCGTTCTCTTTTTATTAACTCGTATGTTTCTTGTTCATTTATGTTTGAGGAGTTAGAGTGGCATATAAACTCCAGCAGTGCACATGCTTGACACAGTCGTTTGTCCTAACTTGAATCGAACCATAACTATTTTGTCACAAAGGATTCAAGTGTAAATTTGATTTAATAAAGTTAAGGTAAAAATGATTTGTTTTTGTGTTTTTTAATCTTGATTGAAGAACAAGGGAACATTCATCACAATCCTTCCTTAATTGAACCGTCGACAAAAACTTGTATACGCTGGTAAATTTCTTTTCTTTTTGTTGCTGAATGCATGTGTGATGTTCAGGAGAGAGGAAGGACAATGATGAAATTCGCGGATTTAATAGAAGAAAATGTTGAGGAAATAGCTATTCTCGATACTATAAATGCGGGAAAGATACTAACTCATGGTAAGATGTTAGACATCCCATTTGCTGCAAATAATCTACGTTATTATGCTGGCGCTGCAGATAAAATCCATGGGAAAACATTAAAATTATCACAAGAGATGCAAGGGTACACATTGCTTGAGCCTATTGGTGTCGTAGGACACATCATTCCATGGAATTTTCCCTCCGCTATGTTTTTCCATAAGGTTGCGCCTGCACTAGCCGCTGGGTGCACTATGATAGTCAAACCTGCCGAACAGACACCTCTTTCAGCTCTTTATTATGCTCATCTCTCAAAGCTGGTAATCAATCTAACTCCTTACTTAAACTTAAAGTATATCTTGTTAAACCAGGTAATTTTTTCAATAGAGTGGCACCGACAGTAGGTATATGTATTTCCTCAGTGTCCTCCATAACACCTTTTATTGGACAGTGTACACAAACAGAACTAGTAATTTGAACAGAGGATATATATCTGAATCAATGTATGTGGAATTATATTGTATCAAAATGAAGGACTTCTAGACTCTAGTAATATGATCCTACAGGAGAAAACTTTTGCCATTCTCGATAATCTTAATGCATAAGACGTTTCTGGCGAAAACATTGGAAAGAAGATACATATGTTGAACAACTAGAGAAGTATGTTAACTTGTGAGGCATGAGAAAAAAGAAAACACTTTTTTTGTTGATAAATTACTGGAGAACATCTGATTGCCTTTTTTCACTGATGTTTGATCTCCATATGTTGTATAGGCAGGTATCCCTGACGGAGTTCTCAATGTTGTTAATGGATTTGGTCCCACGACTGGCACTGCAATTTGCTCTCACATGAACATTGATAAAGTAAGTTGCTTTCTGTCTCATTCTCGTATGAGTTTCTCTCTGTAAAATTGTCGATTTTTGTGGTTCCTGAACAGGTGAGTTTTACGGGGTCCACAGAAGTTGGTCGAGTAGTAATGCAGGCAGCAGCAACAAGCAATCTGAAAGTTGTATCGCTTGAACTAGGTGGAAAGTCACCTCTTATAATTTTCAATGATGCTGATTTGGAGAAGGCTGTTGATCTAGCACTCCTCGGAGTTCTATACAATAAGGCAAAACTAATCATAACAAACTTGTATTTACTCTGTCAGGCTTTTTCTAGTTCAAGAATATAATTTTGTTGATGCAATGGAACTGCAGGGAGAAATTTGTGTAGCAGGATCTCGTGTTTATGTTCAAGAAGGAATCTATGATGCATTTGTCAAGAAAGCAGCAGAAAAAGCAAAGGCTTGGGTTGTTGGTGACCCGTTTCATCCTAATACTCAACAAGGACCCCAGGCAAGTGTCGACTATGTGTACGCATATAGACATAGTAATGAGAGTGAAGAGACACCTTATTAACTTCGGCACCACATGTGACATCCATATACTTTTGTCTGGTGCAGGTAGACAAGAAGCAGTTTAATAAAATCCTTTCATATATAGATCAAGGCATCAGAGAAGGAGCCACCTTATTAACCGGTGGTAAACAAGTTGGTGAGAAGGGGTTCTACATTGAACCCACAATCTTTACAGATGTTAAGGTAAGATTTCCAACATCATGCAACAGTTTATCCCGGATATCAGAGCGAGTAAGTTTTCTTTTCCGTGATTTATAAACATATGAGCAGGAGGATATGCAAATAGTGAAGGATGAAATATTTGGACCTGTAATGGCCCTCATGAAGTTCAAGTAAGTTCACATAATAAAACCTGTATTGATAACTTTCTATAATTCTAATGAATATCAAGCATTCAAACTTCTCAAGTTACATGCACAAAATACTGTCAGTAAGACAATATGAAACATTTTGTGAAGTATTGGCCAATGTTATACTCATTTCTATAAAAAACTGAATTTGGAATTGTAGGACGGTTGAAGAAGCAATTGAGAGAGCTAATAACACGCGATATGGATTAGCAGCAGGAATTATAACCAATGACTTAAATCTGGCGAACACAGTATCAAGATCAATACGTGCAGGTGTCATATGGATTAACTGTTACTTTGCTTTTGATTTCGATTGTGCTTTTGGTGGATACAAAATGAGTGGTTTCGGGAAGGATTTGGGTATGGAAGCTCTCGAGAAGTATCTTCAAACCAAATCAGTTGTCACTCCAATCTACAATTCTCCCTGGCTTTAGATGTGTCTTTTACCTAATCTAGTATTCCAAGAAAACTGAACTCTCACCGAAAGAATAAATACTACCCTACCTTAGTTGTTTCTGTATTTCATTTAGTTCATGTTCTCCAATGTATCATAACTATGATGTTTATAGACATTTGGTTGGGACTAAAAATTAGGATGCTGCTTAGTGCGGAATATTTATCAGTTGTGGTGATGAAGCTAACCAATTCCTTGGTCCATATGAAAATAGTGTGTACTGTACTAAAAGTGCAATCTATGGGTTGTGTATTCTAATGTCGTTTACTATAGAATTAGTCAGTTGCAGTTTCAGTTGACGCAGTAGCTTTATCAACTAGTACTCTAAGCTGCCACAATCGAGCATTAAAGCGCGAGCTAAACAGAACAGTTCTTTACTGCTAAGAATGAAATATGTTGAGCTAACACGCTGTTTGGTTGACAGAATTCGAGGCTTAGTAATTGAATTAAAGGGTAATCTAATTTAAGTAATTGAATTACAGGGAAAAGTATTCCTTAATCAGAAAATAGTGTTTGATTCAGATAATTCAGTTACAGGATAAACCAGCCATCTCATAGACGGAAAAATACAAATGAAAACTAGTAAACTCAGTGATCCAAAATAAAACAAAAATAAATTACTCAAAACTTTAAAATACAAGACCTCCAAGAAAGAAATAGAGATTCAATTTCATTCACGTTGTTCTACATTGATTGATCACATCTTTTTCATTATCCTCAATCTTGGAGTTTATGAGAAACAACATGGTCTCCCTTGTACCAAGCCATCTATGATGCTCTGTAGCCCTTTCACGATTAAAGTCACTGAATCCATGAAGAGCGATCTATCAAAAAATGCAGCCTATTCCTACATTTGTGCGATCTTGCAACATCAGAATGCTCCTAACATCCGAACTATTTTTTCTGCTCTAACCCGGAGTAGACTTCTCTCGTCAATTGTGCCACAAATGTCTAACTGCGTTACTACCATCGAAAGTTTATCTGCGATTCAACTTTACCTAATCTAGACAGAGTGTAGCAAACCACTGAACTATAAGGTAATCGTATACACCATTTCCTAAATCTAAGATCAAACGTAGAATAATGATCTACATCTCTCTTATTGTTTCACATCAATAAGAACTGGAACAAATTAGGGAAATGATATTGGCATCGCCATGAAAAAAGTACTCAGAGTAGATCTGAGATGTGGCGTGTGGGAGCAGCTGGCCCAACACTTGCACGCGTTAAGGTTCATCCCAGAGATCTCTTGCAGTTCTTTCATGAGCTCTTTCTTTTCTGGTTCTGATAACAAAGGTCCAACTACTTAACACCTAGAGAACTTCCTCTCAAGCAACCTTTTGGGTAACTAGTAACTACAGAAGAAGAAGGTCTACTTTTGCTACTCAAGATCTACGTTGGGCATGTACTTTGCTACTGAACTTGATAAAATTATATGCATATGAAAATGCTGAAATGTAAACATGCCTCACCTCTTGCACAGATAACTTCGACACGTAATACTAAAAGCATGCTCCAAGAAGATACATCTATTATGCAGGGATTCCAATACTGTCGCCTTCCAATCTACCAAAAACGACAAAAAATTCAATACCCAATTTGAACCGCAACAAAATATATATACATAAACCAGAACGAGAGATACCTAGTTCCGTTGCAGAAGAGCACCGACAAGAAAGCTAAGTACAGCAACCGGGAAATACATGTATGAAGTAAGTAAACATAGTAGTGAAATTTTATGCTTACACATAATTCCAAATAAGGACATTGATGTTTCGGTGCAATTCATGAGTTTTAGGAACATCTTTCATAATCTTCCACAGTCATAGCAAAAATAACATCAAGGCATATGTAACCAACCAGCTATGGAAAGGTGTTTGCCCTTACAAAACAAGTATAACCAGTTTCTATATAAAATCCATTCTAATGCAATTAATCAAAATCGGATTAATAATTCTTAGATGTACAATATCAAGTTACAATTTCGACCACATTGATACCTACTAAGCTTTCAAAACCGATTAAAATCGGCATCTGTACAGGAAGATATTATCAGTTGAAAAAATGAAATAGTTCTACTAAATTGATCAAGAAACATAACAGTGCACCATACATATTATTCAATAGGGTTTCGTACTACATAATTAAACACAAATTATTCAAATTACAACTACATTCAATAGGATTAATCTAGTTGTCTAAATGTACAAATAAATTATATCAACTTAATACAACTAAATCTAATGGAAAGGAGATTTCTTCGAATATAAAAATTGAAACTTGATCGAATCTCGTGATAAAATTCTGCCAAACTTCTGATGCATATATGGGATTTAGGGTTTTGGGTGGCGGCAAAGAAAATCTAGCATTTCAACTAGTCGAGAGAGATAGATTGAAAGATACAAACATGACAAACTAGATTTTGTGTCTGTAGTTAGATCTCACTTTAGAGATACGAAAATGAAAAAAACTAGGGTTTCGATATCTCCATGAGATCTGCACCTCGAGCTCTCTCTGTTTTGATATCTCTTTAATATTTGATTGAAAATGATATTCGATAAAAGGGCAATTATGATATTTTTTTCTGTTTTGCCTGGAATCGGTTTCATTTCTAGAAATCATATTGTTTGGAGAGGGAAATTTTAAACCTACTACCCTATGGGTTTTGTATTTTTTTATTTTTTAAATATTTTACTCCTAACGATTTTTTATTATAACTATTAAACATAAAAATAAAATTATATTTTTAAAAAGTGATTTCATTTCCTCCGACCAACCAAATACGTAGTAAATGCACTGCGATTCAAATTTCCGACTAAACTCGTTACATCAAACAAAAATCAACTACTCCAACACATGTCAGCGTATGATTAAGCAAAAAGAATTTTAATCATTGACGTCGAATCTAAACCGACTCAACCTACGTATTTTTGGCGCTAAAATTGAATTTCATATTTGAAATTCAAATTACAAAACAAGAAATTCAAAATCATCATCCGATCTTCTGATATTAGCCTTCAAAGTTCTGGCGGTAAAATTTTAACATAAGCTAGCGTTCAGAAGCAGAAACCAAAAGGGATAATTGGGAAAATCCCCTAAAAATGGATATCCCGTTGGAAAAGTACCCTGTAAAATTAAAATGTTGGGAAAATATCTCACCGTCACTTTTTTCATCCAAATGGTGTTAAGTAGTCAAACTAGGCACACATGTGTGTTCACACATGTGAGACTTTAGACAAAATTACCCTTTCTTCATGATTTCAACACGTGACAGCCTCAATGAATGAACGATGTGGATTAAAGTTGTGTTAATATACCGAAATCTTTTGTAGAAATGGCTACCGTGTCCTCTACTTCTAGGTTCACAAGATTTCGACACGTGGCAGTTTGACTGAATCAACGGTGGCAGTTTGACTGAATCACCTGTACACCACAACGCATCTGTACACCAAAGTGGCCGGTACACCAAATTCACTTGAACCAAACGCCATTTACAAGACTAATGAAGCATGCAAAAAAAAAAAACATTTTCTTTGAAGTATTAAACAGCGTTGAGAATCAATTGAGTTGCCAAGGTTAAAGGGTTTCACTGAGCTAGATTAAATTGGATGCAAAATCTAACATTAGCCATAAGCTTTCGAATTGCCTGATCAGTCACCATATAATCATACAATTAAAGTTATGAAACTAATATTTCTTACTTCCGTTGCAAATTATAAATATAGTACTATTACACAAACAGAAAACGAGTTCCTTATTGAAGTCCACGAATCTTCACCCTTCGGAGGATATAAGCAAACCGATACTTAATACCTGCGGAAACCATGATCAACCATACTGCCTGAGGGGCACTAGAAGGCATGATGACCCCGGCCACCACAGTTACTACAAATCCCAATGGATACACAGTCACGACTGATGTGTCTTGGATGGTTTCAGTTACGACATATGATGTCACGGAAAGGGCCTCCAACTCTTTCTGATGGCAAATTTGACTTGGGGCACTGCCGAGCCAAGTGGCCTGACACGTTGCAAACAGGGTCGTTGGGGCATTCACGAGCCAGGTGACCAGGCTTGCAACAATTGTTGCATGCCTTATCGTTGTTGCATTCAGCAGCAAAGTGACCTGGTTTGAAGCAGTTGTTGCAAATCCTTTGATCGTGAACAGATGCCCCTGAAGCTGAACACTCGCGCGCTAGGTGCCCCACCTTGTTGCACAAATGACATATGTGATCATTGCTGCACTCGTTTGCAAAATGACCATGTTCCTTGCAGTTCAAACACATTGTTTTAGCATTGCACTCTGCCGCAATATTCCTATCCAAAGTGATAAAATAGATCCAACGACAATAAAGATCAGCATTTTTCTTAAAGAAAAAAAAACTGAGATAAACAAACATCACCAGTAACCTAGAAAACTCCACAACTTTTTCTTTATGTTTGACATGTTCCAGTGAACTACTCAGAACCTGTTCCTACAAAGCATGAATCCTGGTTCGTAACTCTTTTGAGTTTTCTACATGATAAGAGTATCTGTAAGAAAACGGTCTTATGAACAGCTTACTCAGGATTTAGATGTTCTTGTTCCACTTTACGGAGCTTATCCTGGCATTTTTTACCATAAAAAATAACTGGCCTCTATATTACATAATATAGAACATGTATATCATTACTGCAAGACATCGAGATGCATAAGAATCTACTTAGCCCTTGTTCATGTCAAGTGATTTAGCTATGAATTTTTGACATATTTCATCTTTATCACATCTTAGTATGTCCGAAAGTACAAATTCTTACCTATTTCTTCTTCCTTCCTTAATATTCAGTGAAACCCCCAATTCTTACCTGTTTCAGAAAATTACAAATTAAACAAAATTAAATCAAATTGATCAATCAAATGCTACAATCATGTTTATACTACAATCAATCTCATCCAGAAACAGGAAAACCCCCAATTTATTTACAAATCAGAAAAACCCCCAAATTTTGAAAACCCAAGAAAATCAATTTTAATTAAAAATCAAAGTAACATACTTAATAATGTAATATAAACATAGGGTTTCAACTGACTTACTTGGTTAGATCATGGAGTGTAATGGATTCATCACCAACTGTCAAGTTTGAAGAACAGGAAGATTTCCGACACAATGTTACGGCTGGAAGATTTACGCTCTTTTCAGTAGCAGAAGAAGACTGGAGTCGACACTATCTTTTTGAAGAACAGGTAAGAATTGGGGACGGCGACGGCTAGGGTTCGAAATCTTTTTTTCATAGCAGAAGAAGAAGAAGGGACAGCGACGGCTAGGGTTCTTCTGTAGAGACAAAGAAAAAATGAAAGGGAGTGAACAAATGGAATCGACACTATGTTAAGGCTGTTCTAATGATTTGAAGAATAGGTTTTTTGTTCATAGCTGAAGAAGGAGAAGAATGGAGGGCGCGGCTAGGGTTTTTTTGTTCTTTTGCAGAGACAAAGTGAAAATGAACGTGTTTGAACCCTAGCCCGATCACATAAACACGTGTTATTTTTTTTAACACGTGTAAGATATCTAGCCTGTCTCTTTTACACGTGTATAAACACGATCTACACACTATCTACCTAATTGTTTGAAGAAGAGAAGGGTAATTTTATAATTTTATCTGCAAACGATATCTCGTCAGACGAGATATTGACCAGTCAATCTCGTGATATTGACTTTTTTGATGGAAAAAGTGACGGTGGGGTATTTTCCCAGCATTTTAATTTTACAGGGTACTTTCCCAACGGGGTATCCATTTTTACGGTATTTTTTCAATTATCCCAAACCAAAAAAACCTCCGAGCTAGTTCACCCTCCATCAAAGCTAAAACTTGAAACCGTAGAGGAAAGATTAGAAAACATTGAATCGGACATAATTCCGACAGAACTAAAATGTTATCAGGATCTTAATTCATCACTGAAACTTCAGATGTCTGCTGAGAAATTTATTAGTAATCTTAGGAAAAATAAAACTTAAAAATATTTTTTTATACTTCTTTTAATTATTCAGAAACTTCAATTAATAATCCATGACTTCAGATCCACCTCTCTTGACTTTCCATCTTCACAAGAAGTGATCATGATCTTAATTCTTCACTGATGTTTTAGAACTATCCTAACTATTTGATTTGAAATCGAATGGAAAAAAATCACGATTAACTAAACATTTTTTTGTTACTTCTTCTAATTTTTCATTCAATAACATCAATTACTGATCCTTAACTTCATATCCACCTCTCATATTTCCATCTTCTTTGGATATGTGATTTCAGCAGAAAGCTTATTACCTCCATGATATTTCTTCTTCTTTCCCTTAGAAGTTTTCTTCACATGAGAAGTAGAAATCCGAAATGTTTCTTTGATTTCTCTTATGTTTTTTGTTGTTTTGATCATCAACTTTCTCTTCCAGTCGGTGAATTCGAACATCATCAGCAGTTTCACATCAGAACTTACCTCAATTAGCTCATCATCATATACAAAATTCTCTTGAAAATGATCAACATTCTGATGATCAGGATTCATTGTGAATATCTCTCTCAATTTCCCTCTCCCCAAAAATTTGTCTCTCCTTCTCCCTCTACTAATTTCTAAGACAGAAACCAAATGAACCGACCAAAAAAACAGAACGCTTCTCTGTTTTATAAGCCTGGCGTTTTTTAGGGCGACCAAAAATTAATTTTTGGCGACTTTTTTAAACCCATCCCATAGATATGGCTATGGGATAACCTAGTGGTATGTTAAAAATACTTATATATCTTTTCACTAACTTGGTGCAACTATCATAATCGGTAGTTTAAAAAATAATAAACTACCGATTATGCATGTTCAGCATGTTGGAATTTTCAAAAAAATTGCGATTTCCAATTTGGTGCAACTATCATAATCGATAGTTTAAAAAAAAAAAATTAAACTACCGATTATGCATGTTCAGCATGTTGGAATTTTGAAAAAAATACGTTTTCCAATTTGGGGAAACTTTCATAATCGGTAGTTTAAAAAAAATTAACTACCGATTATGAGTGTTCTGAATGTTGGAAATTTGAAAAAAAAATCGATTTCCAATTTGGGGCTACTTGCATAATCGGTAGGTTAAAAAATTCTTAATCTACCGATTATGAGTGTTCAGAATGTTGGAAATTTGTTAATTTTTTCGATTTCCAATTTGGGGCTACTTGCATAATCGGTAAGTTAAAAAATTCTTAACTTACCGATTATGCATTTTCAAAATGTTGGAATTTTGATAATTTTTTCGATTTCCAATTTTGGGCTACTTGCATAATCGGTAGTTTACAAAAAAAATTAAACTACCGATTATGAGTGTTCAGAGTGTTGGAAATTTTAAAAAAAATGGGATTTCCAATTTGGGGCAACTTTCATAATCGGTAGTTTAAAAAAAAAACTACTGATTATGAGTGTTCAGAATGTTGCAATTTACGGCAACTTTCATAATCTGTAGTTTAATAAAAATTTAAACTACCGATTATGGTGGAATCGGTAGGTATATTACTCCTTTATCTACCGATTATGATACGTCCATGAAATTAAATGCATGCAAAAAATGAAATTTTTTTTTGTTAACAATCACAAACATTGCATTAATATTTGTGTATACATTTATGTTCAAAATATATATTCAAAATCAACTATTCACCATCCTAGTTCAAATCAATTACGTCCTTTACTGATCTTGTTAAACGATCCCAACGTTTCATGTTGGACTCGTATTGCTTCAACCACTCCTTACAATGGTTAGTTGGGAAGTAGTCCGACCACCTACTCAATGAAGGTAATGGACAATCATCCGTTAAACTTAAACCGATAAAATGATTGCCATTAACAAATTCTATAATGATTCGTTTATCCTTGACCGACTCATCACACACCGTCCTTGTGGGTGTAAATGTGACACTCACTCCTGATGAAGGAGGACAGAAAAAATGTACCACGTAGTTCAATACATCCGCTAAAAGATAACCACATATCGGCATTACCATCCAATACCTGGATCCGATTGTCTCCAATCCGTTTCGGCATTTTACATGAGTATATAACTCTTTGAACTCTTGTTCTCTGCCATGTCTATCTCCTTGTCTCATCATTTTAATATAAAATTATTTATCCTCCAAAATTGTGTGGCCATCTTATTTCTTAAATATTGTCATTGGGTGATATTCTCGGTAACCGCCTCACTAAAGTCTCCTATTTGTTTCGAAGCAACGTGGAAACCACAATTGTCATCCCCATCGACATCGTCGGTGGACAAAACAAATGGTATAGTGAGTAGAGGGAGTTGTTCCAAATACTCATCGTGTATGGTTGGGTTTGACTTAGTTGGTAAGGAATCGTAGAGACCTTAGATTTGACTTCTCGTGAGCTTGGTCCACCTTGATCCTTCCTTGGACGACCCCTTTTCGCTGGAGCCGGCAAATCTTCATACTCAGCTTCAGTATGTTCATGCCTAGAAAGGTCACGATGACTAGATAACCATTCCTTCAACTCTTTTCTTTGAATTGACCTCGGCTTTTCGGTATTCGGCCTACCCATCGCCTTTCCTTTCATTGGTTCCTAAACAACCTTTTGACATGGGTGAAGGGCTTCCTCTAAATAGTGATTAATATTTGCTTTTGTGCCACATTTGACGTAGAGTAACGCTCGAGTATTCGTGCAAATATTTCTGTCTCCACGAACAACGCACCATCAACCGTCGGGGTGCTTGGAGTGAAAGTAAATTTCTTCCAAAAGGGATGAATATCATTAATGTCAATCACTTCAATATACCTTCCAAGCATGTGACGACACGGGAGTCCAATACCTATCATCGTCTTGCAGTTGCAAATCGTAGTTCGTGATCTCTGTACAACTCCAATTGTTTTATCATAAAATTTATTGCCCACCAAGAAACTTTGTAAATGATAGACACATTTTAGTGTCTAATTTGCACCTTAATTTCTAGTGAGTTAGTATTTGATTTTGCGTTTATTACGTGTTTTTATGCTTTTGTAGGTACATTAAATAAAGATTTGTGGAAAAATTGGCTCAAAAAGTGATAAATGCACCAGGAACAAGTGTTATTGGCACCCCAAGAATGGATAAGGGACACCCTAGAATCGGCCCGAGTCAACTCAGTCAACACAGCGGGTCAACTCGGTCAACCCAGTGAGTCGACCCGGCCCGAGTCACCGATCCAGCTCATCGGCAGGAGCATCGGAGAAGTTGTTGGATGCTTCAAAATCACGAAATTGGTGGGATTTGGTGAAATTAAAAGAAACCGATTGCAATTAGAGTCCAGAACAATCGATTACTGGAGAGAATCCCGAAGAATCTGCTCAGGAAATTACGAATTTGGCCGGAAATCAGACTCAATTCCTGTTGAATGGGAAACGAAATTGAAGGATAATTACCGAGTTCTACTAGGTTTGGGATACCCCAAGGGTTCCTAGAGCCTATATAAACCAAGAGAAGCCAAGAGAAATCGACACGCATCTCTAGAGACCAATTCATAGAAATTCCGGCCATCTCCGTCACCGTCCGATCATCTGCTGCTGCACCGGCCGGCGTGTTCTTCATTCAGTCATCACCGGGGAAGACGACTCAGCAACATCTACATCTGTTGCTGATTCAAACTTTCTGTTGCCTATTCTTTCTTTTCCTTTGTTGCTTAGAACTTTCTGTAACAGCGGAACCATCTCTGGATACACTTATAAACGTTTCTGTTCAGCTGTTGCACCATTATTCAACCTTGTAATCAATATTTTGAGCAATGAAGAGATCTTTTGAGCAAGTTTTCTCCACCATGAGCTAAGTATATTTACTGGGATGATGGAGAAGGTTTTTCTCTCAATTTTATGTGGTAAGTCTATTTTTAATTATTATTTATAATTCTTTACTTGTTAAAATTGCATATTTTTGAAATAGAAAAACGGTTTTCATTCAATAGTGGTGTTTTTGTTTGATGGGTCATGCTGGGTTGACAACCTCTGATGTCCCATGCTTGTGTTTTACCTCTATTTGTTTGTATAAAAACCTATTTTGGCAATATTTGAGCTTAATTTATATAAAAGAATTGCATGATTAATCACATAAATTGTTAGAAATAAATGAATCTTGATTCATGGTTTTTTCCATATTTTCTAAAAATCATCTCTAGTTTATTTTCCTGATTTTTATTTAATTAGATTTAAGTCCATTATTTTCTAAAATCATTACCTTCACAAGTTCGAGAATCGAACACTTTATTTACCACTATTTTAAAACTACATCAATTTTTGGCGCCGCCGACGCGGACTTGTTTTTAGGTTTAGGGTTTTAGATTTATTTTTATTTTTATTTTAATTTGTTTTATTTTTATTTTTATTATTTTACTTTGTTCTATTTACGTTTCTTTTGGTATTTCTCTTTTTGCTACAGGTTGAATTTTGGATCGAAAGGGAGTAAGCCAAAGTTTTGGAATTAAAGCTAAAGACTTGGAGTTAAAGGGAAAAGCTTAAAGAACGAAAAAAGAAGATCGAAGATTTTATTTTTCTTAATTAGATTTTTAGTTTATTTTAATTAGTTTTAGTTCGTTTAGAAAATTGTATTAGGGTTTTATTATTTCTGTAATTTTTCTTTTATTTTTCGGACACTTTTTGGACTTTCTTTTGGACATTTTTGGACATTTATTGTTTTTAAACCCTACGGAAGAGTAGTTTTAAATATCAAACTGTGTGCAGGGAAGGACGACAAATACGATATTGTCTCGGCCCCTCGGGTTCACACACTATTGAAAAGGATATTAGTGGCCCGAGTCGACTTCAACAGTTCATCGCCCGTCTGGTACGGGAGGTAAACTTCGACCAACCCACGAATCTCCTGTCAGTGGGTTTTCTGGACGCCTTTGTATGCATATATGCTGAGGACTGAATACGGACTTTAATTTTTGCATAGTAAAGGGCAAGGCCTGGCCATACAAGATAAGGTTTCGGATTTCATCACCGTCTCCTTCTTGCCCGCTTTAGGAAAACGAAACCTACGCGAACCTAAGCATAAAATCTTGACTAGAAAGAGACCTATAGAGTATCGAGCTTATTGGAAAATCGTTCAAAAGGACTGTACTGGTTACTTTATTAGCCTAACTCGAAGTTCAGGAAGATTATTTTAAGTTGATTAGAGCCGCCTTGTAACCCAGGGAAAAGTGCCAAAGAGACAGGGTTATCAAAGCTCCTTAGAGCTTATCCTGTTTCTCTTCGACTTAATCTAATTCGGATCGTTCTAAGAGGTTTGCTAAAATTATAACCAGTTACCTTTTGAAAAAATAGAAGCTGGTCTAGAAACAATCTAAGTGGAACCATCATGCTTGTTGTTTGCTAGATTTAGGTTTGATTTGGTTGAGTCAGGGCACGATTGTGTTTGATTAATTGCTTGTTAGGATTTAATTTTTGCATGCCAAGAACGCCCTTAAGGCGAACTTGGGATAGAGACCCTCAAGGTAGGTTAATTAGTGGAAGACTGGTAGTTCACCTTAACCTTGAGAAGCCAACTGAGAGTGAACTAGTCACTCCCGAGACCGTGTCAGCAATGACATCTCTGAAGGAATTGTTGAATCCGACCCGGACCTCACGTCCATCTTGCATCAAGTTAGCCACTACTGAATCGAGCTACGAACTGAAACCCGGAATCATCCAGATGCTTCCATTATTCTTAGGAAAAGAAAACGAAAATCCCTATTTTCATGTTAGGGAATTCGAGGAAATATGTAGCACAATCAGGATTAGAGACTTGAATGACGAGTCTATTAAACTCAGACTATTTCCCTTTTCACTAAGAGACAAAGCCAAGTCGTGGCTATACCTCTTGGCTCCTCAGTCAATTGAAACCTATGCCCAACTTACTTCAGCTTTTATTCAGAAGTTCTTCCCTAGGAACAAAATTTCGTCTGTTAGGCAGAAAATATGCACGTTTTCCCAGCTAGAGGGAGAGTCTCTGTATGTGTATGTAGAAAGGTTCAATGACTTATTGTCCCAATGCCCAGACCACGGAATAGAGGAGTTAAGGCTAGTTCAGATCCTCTATGAGGGTTTGGACTACGCATCTATAACCTTGGTCGAGTCTTTGTCAACCGGAGGGTTCGACAGTAAGACTCCTGCTGAGGCGATGAAACTTCTACGTGACATCGCCGAGAAAACCCAGCAATGGGAGAGCATAAAGGAGCCAAAAAGAACAATTCTTCTAGGAAGAGGAAATGTTAATAGGGTAGAAGGATCTTTTGATCCAAAGGCCCAAATAGAAGCCTTATCTAGAAGGCTAGAACTGGTCGAAATGGATCAAGCTAGTAGTTCAGAGCCCAACCAATTCGAAGAGCAGGCTTTTTCTCTTTATGATAACACTAGATTTGATAACCATAGAAAGTTCGACCCGTATTCGGAATCTTATAACCCTGGCTGGAGAAACCACCCGAACCTTTCTTGGTCGAAAGGCCAGGCTCAAGGTCAGTTTAGTAATGTTAAAGGTCCTCCAGGCTTCAGTTATAAGAATTCGGCTGGTCCAACTCAACCCAGCAATGACGATAAGTATGAGCAGAGATTCCAGAGCATAGAAAGAGCTATTTCTAGTTTACAAACCTCAGTTAGTGACATTGCTGCGGCTCTGAGAGAGCGAGGACCTGGTAGGTTCCCTAGTCAACCCGAACCCAATCCTAGAGGAGTCAATGAAATGTCGACTGGGGAGAAATCATCCAGTCACGTGAATTACGACCCTCAGGAATGGTAAGGTAGTGGATAACAAGGTAACTAGGCCCGTTAGTGAACAAACTGTAGTTCATCCTGACCCAATAGTTGAAGAGACTGATAAAGTCTCTGACGAGCCTAAGGCAACCCCTCAGAGAACCGATTTCATGCCTAGAGCCCCATACCCAAGGTTGTTAGCACCTACTAGGAAGGAATCCAATTTTAATGAAATAATGGAAGTTTTTAAGAAAGTCACGATCAACCTTCCATTATTAGATGCAATTAGGCAGATTCCTGCTTATTCCAAGTTTCTTAAGGACATGTATACGCGAAAGCGAAAACTTAGCTTACATAAGAAAGCTTTTCTGGCTAGTCATGTAAGTTCAATTATACAGAGTAGTACGGCCCTTAAGTATAAAGACCCAGGTTCCCCAACCATAGCTTGCACAATAGGAAACTACCGGGTAGAAAGAGCCTTACTCGATTTAGGAGCCAGTGTGGACTTACTGCCGTACCATGTGTACCTCCAGCTAGGACTAGGCGATTTAAAACCGACTCAAATGACTTTGCAGTTAGCTGATAGGTCTGTGAAAATTCCTCGTGGTGTCATAGAGGATGTTTTGATTGAATTGGATAAATTTATTTATCCAGTGGACTTTGTTGTGCTTGATACCAGACCTGTGCCTGATCCAGAGAATCATATACCGGTTATACTAGGTTGCCCGTTCTTAGCAACATCTAATGCGATCATTAACTATCGTAACGGTGTTATGAACTTGTCTTTTGGTAACATGACTATTAAGCTGAATATCTTCAACATTAGTAATCAACCACCTGAGCTAGATGACCCCACCTTAGAAACCGTCAACATGATAGAGACCCCAGTTCATGAGTCATTACCAAACACTTTGATAGAAGACCCGTTAGAAAAATGTCTAGCCCACTTTGGATTAGAGTTTGATGAGTTAGGCCCATCAGAGACCTTACCTGTGATTGTAGCTTCAGATTTGGATAGTGACCAAGAGAATAGGCTAGTAACCGTGCTTCAGGACAATAAGAAAGCTTTAGGATGGACCATAGCAGATATTAAGGGAATTAGCCCAACAGTTTGTATGCACCAGATCCATTCAGAGGAGGAATCCAAACCGTCTAGGGAGATGCAGCGTAGGCTCGACCCATTAGAGAAATGCCTAGCCAACTATAGAATTGATGGCGATAATGATAGTGTTATTAATGAAGTGAGCACTTTGTTAGGTTCTGCACCACCAGATTGTAATTTAGAAGAAGCAATTGACTATTTTCGAGAATCTGACGATCCGGAAATGAGGGAATTGTTATTAGTCTATCTAGAGACACTGAAAACTCTAAGTTTGGGGGTGACTATCATTCTCCATGTGCTATACCATTCACTCTTAGGAAGGTCCCTAGCTTGGGACCTGACATATGCACGTCTGCCATTGTACAAGATCATCTTCGAGCTAGATCCACTGATCCTCCTGTTCAGAAAGAAGTTCAGTTGCCAAAAACCAATCCTCTGGTCGATGTGGTTTACCTAAATAGGGATCAAAGTGTGTTCAGATTGTTTATCTTCGTATCTTGCTGCTGTTTCCTTCTATTGTGGATAACACTATTTGATTCAGATGATCCACAGTTGTTCCGATTATTGCTATATGATTTAAGGAGGTAACTTATGCTCATGCGACACGGTAATATCTTTCCCTAATTCCTTTTCGTGCAGTGTTTAGAAACATTGAGGACACTGTTTATTTTAAGTTTGGGGGTATTGGGAGACTTTTTAGGATTAATAAGATTTGGAATTTAGAAGCATGTGAACAATTCAGGGTGACACTAACCACTCTAGGTAGATGGAAACTTAGCCATTTTGCTATAAGGATTGGTGTGCCCAGCTAGATGGTCTATTCATAAAGGAGACAGAGTTCAGGTGTTAGAAATAACATGATAGTTGTCACCACCACATCACGTTCTGTTTTATTATTTGCAATTTCGTGTTTCTCTGAGAGTATTGGTGGGTCCTAGCATCGACATGTTAATTAGCGCTGGAATGACATTTAGTGTGTTGAGATCATGCCCCACATGAATAATACGTTAGTGTTTTAGAGTTATGTGTGTGGTCCTCCTGTCTCCGTCGCCTAAGCAAGCATGGAACGCAGGATCCATGGGAACACACATGTATTAGGTGTCAAAAAAAAAAAAAATCGGAAAAAAAAAAATCGAAAAAAGTTAGAAAAAAAATAGAGAAAAAAATAGTATTTGGTATTTTAAAGTTCTCCATGTCTCCGTCGCCTAAGCAAGCGTGGAACGCAGGATCCATGGGAACTTGTGAATATTTTAGTTAGTAGTAACCGTTGAAAATAAATAGGGAGTATCTCGACACACTAGGTTTCATCTCGGTACTGACCTTCAGACAGATATGGGACACATCGTTCGCCTTGGTCAACATTTGCGATCTTCTACAGTCTACGTCCATCTTCTAAGTCTTTTCATGTGATGGGTGGTTAGATAACTGTCTGAGTAGAACTCTGTTGTCTTAGATATGAATTTTAGTATGCTTGAGTTAACACTCGTGTACAGTGATTGGATCCATAAAGGGTAATGGTCCCTATAGCCGAATATCTGAGTAGCCAACTAACTAGCTTGTTTAGTGTTTACCCTTAATCATTCACGTGTTGCTAAGATCTAGATTCAGGTTTTGTGGGTATACCTCTTGTAAACCCTCACGAGACAAAACTCGTCCACTAGGGACACCTAGGGGTTTAACGGCTTACTGCATATGCTAAATGTGGTCGCGATTCCTGCGAAAGTGAGTTAGGATTTTTACTTTATTTTTTAGAGTAGTTTGCTCGAGGACTAGCAAAATAGTAAGTTTGGGGGTATTTGATAGACACATTTTAGTGTCTAATTTGCACCTTAATTTTTAGTGAGTTAGTATTCGATTTTGCGTTTATTACGTGTTTTTATGCTTTTGTAGGTACATTAAATAAAGATTTGTGGAAAAATTGGCTCAAAAAGTGATAAATGCACCCGGAACAAGTGTTATTGGCACCCCAAGAATGGATAAGGGACACCCTAGAATCGGCCCGAGTCAACTCAGTCAACACAGCGGGTCAACTCGGTCAACCCAGTGAGTCGACCCGACCCGAGTCACCGATCCAGCTCATCGGCAGGAGCATCGGAGAAGCTGCTGGATGCTTCAAAATCATGAAACTGGTGGGATTTGGTGAAATTAAAAGCAACCCATTGCAATTAGAGTCCAGAACAATCGATTACTGGAGAGAATCCCGAAGAATCTGCTCGGGAAATTGCAAATTTGGCCGGAAATCAAACTCAATTCCTGTTTTGAATGGGAAACGAAATTGAAGGATAATTACCGAGTTCTACTAGGTTTGGGATACCCCCAAGGGTTCCTAGAGCCTATATAAACCAAGAGAAGCCAAGAGAAATCGACACGCAGCCCTAGAGACCAATTCAGAGAAATTCCGGCCATCTCCGTCACCGTCCGATCATCTGCTGCTGCACCGGCCGGCGTGTTCTTCATTCAGTCATCACCGGGGAAGACGACTTAGCAACATCTACATCTATTGCTGATTCAAACTGTTTTGTTACCTATTCTTTCTTTTCCTTTGTTGCTTAGAACTTTCTGTAACAGCGGAACCATCTTTGGATACACTTATAAACGTTTCTGTTCAGCTGTTGCACCATTATTCAACCTTGTAATCAATATTTTGAGCAATGAAGAGATCTTTTGAGCAAGTTTTCTCCACCATGAGCTAAGTATATTTACTGGGATGATGGAGAAGGTTTTTCTCTCAATTTTATGTGGTAAGTCTATTTTTAATTAATTATTATAATTTTTTACTTGTTAAAATTGCATAGTTTTGAAATAGAAAAACGGTTTTCATTCAGTAGTGGTGTTTTTGTTTGATGGGTCATGCTGGGTTGACAACCTCCGATGTCCCATGCTTGTGATTTACCTCTGCTTGTTTGCATAAAAACCTATTTTGGCAATATTTGAGCTTAATTTATTTAACAGAATTGCATGATTAATCACATAAATTGTTAGAAATAACTGAATCTTGATTCCTGGTTTTCTCCATATTTTCTAAAAATCATCTCTAGTTTATTTTCTTTATTTTTATTTAATTAGATTAAGTACATTATTTTCTAAAATCATTACCTTCACAAGTTCGAGAATCGAACACTTTATTTACCACTATTTTAAAACTACATCAGTAAACTATACCCCTTAGAAGATATTTATGTTTTAAATGTGCCAAAGGGAAGCTATGCCGACTTTTTTCCATTGAACCATAAATCTTAGTGAGGTCATGATCGGTGAACTCATGGATTGCTTCTTGGACCGACACGGCCCCATTTTGGCTACCGACTAGTATTTCCTTTAATCGGTCATGGGACCCCTCTGCAATGCTTGTTGCCTCATTCTTGAAGTTCCGATATTCATATGTCCATGCAAACAAAAACTTATCCTTATGCGGTCCCAACCATTGTGATTTGCAATACTTAACTGGTTTGGGATAGTTCTTGCCCCATTCATCCTCAAAGTTCTTCAAGTTGTATTATAAACTTCTTCCGTCATCGACCAAACTATCTTATCCCATGGTTTTAGAAATAAAGACCAATTTATTCCATCCTCGACCCACTTTTCATCGGCCAACCTTTTCTCTTCTTCTCGTTCTTCCACGGTTAGTTTACTAATACGTTTATCCTCTTCCTTCGACCTCTTGGTACCTTTGTTTCATTTTTTAGCTTGGATATGATGTCTGCAATTAGATTTGATGTTGCATTGAATGTGCCGCGTACAAAGAAAATTTTGGGCTTCCAGAAACACTACCTTTATTGCATTCATCAAGGCTGTATCGTTATCCGTTACAATAACCCTTGGAAAATGCTCGTCATTATAAATCGACCTTAATGTTTGCAACATCCAAATGAAACTCACATCGTTCTCAGCATCCCTTAAACCCCAAGCCACCGTAAATGTGCATTTGTCTGAAGTGTGGCAAACGATGTTCAACAACGGCATGTTGTACCTGTTTGTCTTGTAAGTAGCAGCTATCAACAAAATTTGATGAAAGCATTGAGCCAATTGGATCATCTTCGGATGTGCCAAGAAAATATGAATCACCTTACCATCCCTTTCTTCTTTTCTCAACGTGTAATTGTGTTTCTCGGCTAACCACTTTAATTGTTGCATAACCATTCGACCATCCCATTCCGTCCTTCTGATCGTTGCTAGCGCCGAATAAATTATAGACAATGAAGACAAGTTGTTGGGGTCGTCCGCCTTTATCTTAGATAGGATTGCACTCGCTTTCTTTACGGTCCTCATAGACTTCACCGTCTCCATTTCCTTTGGTTTTAGCTTGGCAACCATTATGTGCCCAACAAGATTTTCCGGATCTTCGTGGTTGTGACGATCTTTAGAAACTCTAAACATTTTCCGTACTTTTCCTTTCTTACCTTCGGTCTTATGGAAGATAATCTTAAATGGGCATCCAATCTTCTTTGAATTACCTCGGTATATCCTCTCCGTTTTCTTTACGTATTTATAATTCTTTCCCATATGACTCTTTCGCTCGCCACCTCTCTCACAAATCATTTCAAATCGATCAACTTCCACGCAATTGTTCTGAACTACAACGCACATCTTCTCTTTTTCCTTGTTGATAAGCCATTCCTTTGCCTCTGCCTTACTTCTGAATGTCTTGATGCGCATATAACAAAACAAATATCATAAGCCTAACTATGTAATATACATTCTTATAACAGATTAAGAGTGGGTAGATAGTGTACCAAATTATTTGTATATATAGGGAAGTATCAGGACCCTCGTATGAAACAGGATTAACCCATTCAATAAGCTACGTAAAACAGCAATGAGTTAGACAATGATAATTGGTAGTTAATTATGTTCACTTACTACCGATTACCAACAATCGGTAGTTAATAATATCCCCGCTACCGATTATCTACAATCGGTAGGTAATATGTATTCCTAAACTACCGATTGTAGGAAGAAATCAAGTCAAGTCATGTACACATATAATCGGAGGTTTAGTGTGTTACAACACTACCGATTATAATACAATCGGTAGGTAACTATATGACATTAACTACCGATTATAAAGTTTGCAAAATAAAAATTTATAGGTTTGGAGAAATTCAGTTTTAGGGCGACTAACACAATCGGTAGATAATAAGTTCTCATAAACTACCGATTATGCAAACAGAAATTCAAATTGGGGAGACTAACTGTAATACCCCTTATCCTGGGATTAGATAGTCTTAAGCTTTAAACCTA
>JAJJMC010001794.1:0-17268 GCA_023531435.1 Papaver californicum | reverse complement strand
TTACTCCTGGAATTTTCTAGAATTAGTTTAAATCATTATTTTCTAAAATCATTACCTTCACAAGTTCGAGAATCGAACCTCTTTTTACCACTATATAAAATCACATCATATATGAACTTTGATGGTGCTATATTCGAAAATGTTCACTTTTTTTTCCATTTTGGTAGAATGTGGTTGCTGCACTAGCATATTATAAAAATGTTTGGAAAGTTGTGATGAAGAATGAGGAGCTAATGCAATTTTACTGAAGTAAGATAATTTGATTTAGGCCTATATGAGTTGCTATATTTTTAGGTTGAAAACTATAATAATAACTGATTTTGGTTATGTGTGTGCGCTAAAACATAAGCAAACATAAATGAATCTATTCCAGATGTTGTTAGGGGCTGAAAGGAAACATAGTGATGGAGTATCATCTGGAAGTGTGACAAATGGGTTGATTACTTTAATTGACATGATTAAAGAACAGGTATTGGCTATGGTTAGCAGTTTGTTTGAGTTCTTTCAGCACGTTATCAGAAATGCAGTAGAAGGGATCAACAACACTAACTCTGGCAACAACTCTATATGGAAATGGTCTTCTGCTAAAGGTGTTCCATTTATGGCTTTGACGATTGCTGCGATAATTGTGGTTATGGTGAAGCGAGCTTAGAAAAAATGAAGATTGTAAGAACGGAAGAAAAAAAGATTTTCTAAATTCCTATACTATGTGGACTTTGAACTTTCGATTTTTCCTGTTCTTGTTATTAGGTTATGGTGATAGTGGAGGAGCAATATGCACGCATGTCTTAGAGCAACTATGTCATGTGTTAAACTGTGACGGACTAGTTTATGTTACTGATTCTTCTAGGATTTAGTATCCCAACCATGTATATGTTGAATGCCAAACCATAGATTATCATCAAAATAATCTTCTTAATATGTATGTTATATATATGAAAAGATGAGGGTGAAATGGTAATAACATAAGTTTCCATTCTCAGCCGTTCATCACCTAATCCATCTGATATGTGGCACAATCTGTTGTACAGTATAATATCTCACTTGCAACCGTTCATCTCTTTCTACTGACACGTGGGAAATCTTATAGAAGGACACGTAGGTAATATATAGAAGAAGTGAGGGTTGAATCGTAATAATTGAAGTTCACATCTATAGTCGGCCATCACCTATTCTAGGACACGTGTCAAAATCCCGAAAAAGGGGTATCTTATCTTTTATCCCGCACTTGTGCTTGTTTTGACCATTTAATTCCATTTGGATGAAAAACTAAACAGTGGGGAACTTTCTCATAACTTTTTTTCTACAGGATATTTTCCCGCGGGACATCATTTTCAGGGTATTTTTCTAATTTTTTCCTATAGATATCTTAGATAACTCCTCCTCTTACCTTAGGTTCTGGAACTATTTCAAACGAGTAGTATCAAGGTATGCTAATAAAATGGCAGACCTATGCCTCAGAATTAAGAGAAGCGTCGTAATTATAGTCGTCAGACTGGAACTCGTGAACATTATACAAAACGTCTACGACGACGAAGAGGAAGCTTTTGTAGAGAAGTACTTCTTGACCTGTCTCCGTCACAGGCTCGATAGACTTGCAGAACGACGTCTAAAAGGTAATATTGATGAAAATCAAGAAGATATTAAATTGTAAATGTTGGAGACAGTCGATATAAAGAGGTTAAATGAGAATGATGATGGTAGTGGTGATAAGGATGAATGTATGATTTGTTTGGACGAATTTAAGAAGGAGAATAATGTTATGAAGTTTGATTGCGGGCATCTATTTCACACCAAGTGCATAATCAATTGGATAAACAAAAGAGAGTCATATAATCTTTGCCCATCCTGTATGGATGAGCTGAATGTCAATTTGATCTTTTGATTTGTGACCTTTTCAATCGAGAACTTGTATTTTTTATTTTATTTTTTAATTTTAGCAATGGTTCATCAGAGTGAGATTCCAATTATTAGTCTCTAGTATGATAATCAGTCAGTGCCATGATCATATTCTAGCTGGTTTAATTCGTACCAAATTGACTTTCTTTATTTTTAAATGTATTCAGACTGCTATGTTATTTGCTTTAGTTGAAGTTCCGTGGTTTACAGTGGCTCACCAAAATTAGTGTGCACTTAAATACTCGATACATAAAAATAGGAAAATTAAAAAATATTCCGAATTTAAACTAGCAATTAAGGGATATGTCCTGTAACGGTCAAAATTAAGGGATATATCTTAGCCGTCTATTTTTTTCTTTAAATACATATTTTAAGACAGTTATGCCCTCCACGCATAAAACATTTGATAGTTAAAGAGAGGGAAAATTGGAAATATATTCCGGATTTATGAAGTTGATCATGATGGTGATTGATTGACGGAAACGGGAGTTGATTTAACGGAAAAAATATGAAGTTGATCAAGGGCATAACTGTTTAAAAATATATATTTAACGAAAAAAATGAACGGCTGGGACATATCTCTTAATTTCGACCGTTACAGGATATATTCTCAACTGATAATTCAAATCCGGGACATATTCCCAATTGCCCCAATAAAAATCACGGCAATCGCGGAATAAAAAGGCGGCTTACATAATTAATAAAAGGCTTTGAGAAATCTACACATATCAAAATTATTGGGGTTCCAAAAGCTAATGATAATACTAATATACCCTTCCTTAATAACTTATCCAAAAACCTAACTATACTTAATCTATAAGCCCACATTCTATTCAAAACCAAAAATCATAGAATCAACTCCATACCTCTTCCTCTTTTCTAAACCTAACAACCCTCTTTCTCCATTTTTTGAAATCAGTTCATCGTCGTAATCATCGATTCGAAAACTTTAATCGACGAATAACTTCTTCTACAAACATGGCTCGTATGAAGCATTATTAAAGAGAACAAGATAAACCTAGAATCGTATAGAGACTAAAAGGAAAGCAGAACGAGAAAAACACCGAAGAATTAAACTGTGAAGAAGAAATGACCCCAATTAGAGAGTAAGTAACTAAAATCCATTTCTCTACATATTGTGATTATTGTATGTGTGTATGTAGTGTAAAATTAGGTTTGTAACCACAAAATTGCAGTTTCAGAAAGAGGGTCATCGGGGTCCCAAATTAAAGACCATGTCGATTTTTCATATGCATGTTAAATTTATGAAAAATCATCATGGTCTTTGAGTTGCACCCATAACGGCCTTACTGGTTTTTCACTGAAGACGAAGAGTCAGTTTAGGGTCGCATCGGTTTTTACCTAAAACCATGATGACCCTCTTTGTATATTTTCACTGATGCTAGAGCCTGTTAGGGTCGCACCAGTTTATACTTTAAACCATGACAACAATAGTTTTGTGAACCCATGGGTGGTCATCGTATAACTGTTGGGTCGTCATGTTTAACCTATGGTCGTTATTGTCGACAATTAAGACGATGACGACCCATATAATATTTCTATGAATGTTGGTTATGTTTTATTTTTTATTTTTGTGTATTTCCAATTGTAGCATGCTTAAAAATAACAAGAAATGGAAAGACAAACATATACTGACTCCTCCTTCAAAAACTCCCTGCAATCAGAAAATCTTGGCGGCTGGTCCGTATCGTGGAAAAAACCCGAAGGAGATACCTTTTGTTATGCGTGAACGTGCATAACAAGGTATAGAACCAGCAGATTCCCTTTTTTCTTCTGTCTCCTTTATTTCATCTGCCACTTCAAACCATGAAAAAGAAGAAACTGAAAATGAAGTTGATGACACCAATGTAGGGGATGGTGGAGATGGTGGTTCTAGTGGAGCTGGTGGTTGTAGTGGTGCTGGTGGTAGTACTGGTGGTGATGATAAGGAGGAGGATGGTGGTAATGAGGATGAGGAGGAAGAAATGCAAGAAGAGGCAGAGGTGCAAGAAGAGACGGGGGTGCAAAAGAAGGACAATGGCAAGCCAAAAACCCTACCCGCGAGGCACGTTTCCAAATCCCACTTGTCGTTGGGGCCTGAATGAAATAGAGATTCTAGAGGCTTACCCTCATATGGAGAAAAAGTTCTATTTGCGTATGCCGGGTTGTGGGATCGTACCATCTATGAGACCCTCGTAAGAATCTGAACTTTGTTTTTCTGTTAACTTGTTGTCATTGATTGTTTTCTTTTCTTCTTTTTTTATCCATATTTTGTAGGATCATACAAATACAGCGCGTCTTTTCATACGCCAACCTTCGTACGTAAAAATGGAATATTAGGCCCTTGACGGAGAATTACAAGAGTTAGAGCGTTAATCGAGAACTCTGGTTTGTATCCTGCCATACAAAACTCCATCATTGAATATGATAGGGTAGCGGTTTTTTGCTTCAGTGGGAGGTTTTACCCTGAAGTCGCTTGCTTCCAAATCATGTTTAGCGAGATTGCTTTAACTCCTCACGATGCAGAAAAGGTATTAGGGATCCAGGTCGAAGAGAAATCCACTGGAGACAACTACTAGAATAAACCTCATTGGCCTAAAATTTATGATCTGACCAAGGCGTTGCTTGGCTGGGGTGAAGAGGCGACGAACGACATGTTGGGCATGGGGCCAAAGTACCGGAGGAGAGAGCTCAATCTTACGTATTTGAGGCGCATATATTCCAAGACACTAAAGAAAGAAAGAGAACATGGTCTCTTCTCTGTGGTTGAAGTTTGTGTTGCGGCTGTCGCTTATCTAATGTACGTGTTAGGGTCTATGATTTTTCCAGACAGCTCAGGAAACATGGTTAGCGCCAATTATCTCCAACTCTTGCATCCTTTGGAGGAAGTGAGTAAATACTCTTGGGAGACTGCCGTCGTAACACACATGAATGAGGAGCTATCAAAAGCCTCAAGAGAACGAACTTCTCAAATCAATGGGAATACAAGTCTACTCCAGGTAATTCAAGTGATCATATTTGTTTGTCGGATGAATTATTATTCTTCTTTAATCTCTTGTTTGATGAATATTAGTTTCATTGTTTTGATGATTGCGTAGGTGTGGATTTACGAACATTTTCCTTCATTGTTCAAAACAATGAGGATGTCAAAGTGAATATATCATGGACCAGTGCTTAGCCAAGATGGGCGAAATACACATTCACTAGGGGTCAGGAGAAGGATCATAAGTACATGTTGTAGGCCATGAGGAAAAATTGGACAACATGTCACCCAACGATATAGTCTTTGATCCGTATATGGGAGACGGACATGATAGAATGCAAGGTGTCTCTTTTTACAATGGCCCTTTGTTTCACCCTAACGGATGGCCAATGTATGATCCGTTAAGAGTAATGCGCCATCTTGGGTATATTCAAGATCCACATGAAGAGGGTTATGTACCAAAATTCCAAGTCAAATTTGAGGACTGCAGTTCAGACGCTTCTAACGTTAAGGTGGTTTACGAACCTCTATCTGAGACTAGTCATTGGGATGATATGGATGATTATAAGGTAGACATCTCTTTTTGGGAGAAGGTGAATGAAGGTTATAAAGCAAATGATGGTTACTTGGAATGGTACCAATAGTTCTCCCATGGCCGTGTGATACGGATTGATCCTTGCGGGCGCAAAAGTAACAAAGGTTCTACTTCTTTTACTCTGGCACCCGACACCAGAACTGCCTCTAGCATTCTAAAGCTTGTCGTAAGTATCTTTGTCTTTTTTTTTCTCTTTTTCTTAAATATATACACTCATAAGTATGTTAACCTCACTTGCAATCTTATTTCTAATAAAGGGATCGAGTAAAGATTGTGATCAGGGGATTGTGTTGCTTGAAGGGCAAAGGAGAACCGATGATGCATGGGCAACAAGGTCAGTATATTGACTACTTGACACACGTTGAGAACCCTAATACGGGAAGAATATATATTGTCCTTGCTCGTGCAAGTAAGAGGTATAGTAAACCGTCTACCCAACTAATCCAAGAAGGTTTTAATGGCGAAGAGGGCCAAGACGGTGATGAACCAGGGAAGGTGGACGTGAAGAACCTGCATCAAAGAGATGCCGGAGATCAGCTAGTAAAGGTCGAGGTCATGGTTGAGACGATGTTGGTTTTTTAAGACATTGTTAACTTGAACTCATGTTTAATTAGGTTTTTAATGTTTATTTTTTTTAAGACAATCTTATTTTGGAGAAAATCTTATATTAGGTGTGTAACTTTGTTTTTAACTGATTGTTAGAACAATGTTATTTTGGAAAGTTTCAAGTAGTTATGCCTAAATCATTGTTGGTGTCGTCATGGTCTTTATGTATCGACCATGACGACCTTAATATTCTCACTACTAAAGTATTTTCCCAGAGTCGGAGTCGTTATGGACAAAATTAGCAGGTTGACGATCCATGGTGTCACAAGTTGGTAGATTATTTTCTAGAGCAGAAGTCATCATGGTCAAATTTAGCAGGTTGACGACCCCAACTCTGACACTTTTATCGACCATGACGACTCCTTAACTCCCAAATAATGGCATATATAGGACGTCATGGATTATGCAATGAACCGATGCGACCCTAGTACACCAAAACATCCAGGTTAAACCAAAATTTTACATATAGGGTCGTCATTTTCTTTGGTATAAACCATGACGACTCGTGCTCAGGGTTCTAATGGCAGATTCGTGTCGTCATTGTTTTTTTTATGGACCGATGGGACCCTAAATGACCCAACGTCCTAGAAAAACAACTCAATGGTGTCTAGGGTCGTCATGGTTATTTGGTATCGACCTTGTCAAGCCTTGATGCAATTTGGAACACATTAGTGGTCAATTTTGGAAAGATAAAACATACATTGATTTCATTAAAACAATAATGTTTCATCAATATCGTATTACATAATGTTCAGTATGGATGACGATGTACGTTTGCACATTAAAACTTCGTCAATGAACCTCCGAGAACGATTATACAATACCCCATAACACTTTATGTGAATGAACTTTCTTTCACCATTTCTTATTCGCCACAAACCATTAAATCGTTTCAGCTAAAATAAAATGAATTAAATATTAATTTGTACACCTCAAATCATGAGAAAGGTACACAAAGTATTAAGTTTTAGTATGTTACTTACTTTTTTGGTAATAGGAGCTTGGGGATGATGGTTGTTCACCATTTTTCTAACTTTAATGAAATCTCGAATTGAACTTTTGATGTAGGCGAATCGAAAAGCTAATTCTCTCCATTTTTGGCTCTTGGGATTCGTGGTGCGCTCATAGTGGAACTCTTTCACTCTATTCCAAAACATTGAATAGATTTTGTCTGGACGTTCATGGAACACCTTAATGAAAGATTTAACGAGATCCATATATTCATCTGGTTCTCATTCTGCCATTGCCATTGATGTTTCACTTTCAAATGAAAAATAAAATAAATATAAAATATATAAAAAGCGAAAATAAGAGGTTTGGGGAATTTTCAGATGGAGGAAGGGGTTGTATTATATAGAAAAAATCCCAACGGTCATCTTTTTTTTTTTATAAAGATTTACGGTCGTCATGGTCTTACCCTATACACCATGACGATTCTGGGAAAACCAATTTGAAAACAGTTTGGAGGTTAACATATGGAGTCGTCAT
Organism: Papaver californicum; assembly: GCA_023531435.1. NCBI lineage: Eukaryota > Viridiplantae > Streptophyta > Magnoliopsida > Ranunculales > Papaveraceae > Papaver > Papaver californicum. Next base: position 9,697 of record JAJJMC010001794.1, on the reverse strand, counting down.
GGTATATGGGTATCGACAATTACGACAGTTAATGATACAAAATTGAACAACATTTAGACTTAGATTAATAAGATAATTAGATTCAAACTTGGGATAACTAGTAGTACATTAGAACGTGAATGTGAAAGAAATATAAAACTATGATAACAACTTGTAGACCAACTTGGTCTTACTAAACACATTATATATTATTGTTTTTCTCGGTGCGATCCTCAATTATTTTGGCAGCTTCGAAATGATAAAACGGTCTCCTCTTCATTTGGTATATGCATCATGTGTCGTAAACTTACACCCTCTGTGCATAGCGAGAAACTCATTGCACTTGATGCACAACTTCTTAACATGAAAGAACCTATCATAAAAATAGTCGTCTCTGAATCAAAGCGTGGACCCTTCCACTTCGCGTCCGGCTTGGGAACGTAAGGTCCTGTTTTTACTATATTCAAAAATATACCACCACCCGATCTTCTTCTAGAAAATCCATGACGATGTAATAATTCCTAACCCATTCAGTCTCATCCACAACGGACTTTAACCTTTCCCTTAGTTGGAATTGGTCGTAACCTCGTTTCTTGAGTGCCTCTTTTTCCATGGCAGTCATTGGTTTGCTTCTCTTGTATATCTCTTCTTCCTTACTAGTTTATTTTGTAGTTGATGATGATGTGGTTTTTTTTCTTCCTTTGCGTTTATCTCCTTTCATAGCACTAATTTGAGTAGTTGGTGATAAAGGAGTTGTTCGTTTGCATCTTCTGAGCATCTCTTCAATTGAATTAGTAGTTGATGATGGACTTGTCATTGTAACAGAATTTTAATTTGAGTATAATGTTAAAGTTTTCAACTAAATGTAACATGGGAGCATCCTTATATAGAAAAAACCCAACGACAACTTTTTTTGGGGAAAAACTAGCCGTTATGTTTGAGTCGTCTTGGTATTAAATTATCGAGCATGACGATTCTAGTTCTCTCAAAATATAAAATTTAAGAGTTGTCAGCATTTGATTTACTCAAAAACATCCAGGTTAAAACAAAAATTTCTAGAATGGGTCGTTATGGTCTATAGGTTACGACCATACCGACTCCTTTTGGAGGATTGGGTCGTCATTGTTTAATATTATCCACCATGACGACTCTATACAATCTATCACCTATAAACCTATATGTAACGGCTAGTTGGCAAGTTTTTTTAAAAAAAATGGTCGTTGGGTCTTTGATTTCTATAAAAGAAACCTTATTCTTAACATACAATGTCTCTCAATCATGTATTATCTCTCATCTTTCTCATTTTTCAAGTCCTTTCTAGTTTTTTCTAATTTCTTCATCATGGTGCTAAATTCACTCCCCGAAGAGTTGTTGCATCAGTTATAGCGTGGGTTGTAGTCAAGAAACATGACGAAGAAATCAAGATCAACATAATCATGATTTTTTGTTTTTGGGACCGTATTTTCATGGTTTTTTGTTGCTTTAGACGACAATCAAAAATCAAGATCAATGGATGACGTGAAGGATAGATTCGAATTGATCTATAATCGATGTTGTTATTTTAGAACGACTTTGTTGAACATGATCATGTATTATCCTCAACTCCCACCCTTGGAACAAGTAAGTGAATGTCAATTAGATGTTATATCTTATTTGATTATAATACTAACTTTTTGTTGATTTCCTTTTTCAGAAACATCACTCATATGAACAATATAAGACGGACTGCGACAAAATATTCCGGTATGACAATTGCTATGTAGTGTTGGCTGAAAATTTGGTGTATTTTAATGATCTAGATTCAATTTAATCATATGTTTCTATCCTATGTATGGTTTTCTTTATAATATATGTATGCCTTTTATTTATGATCTATGTAAGCCTTTTTTATGATCTATGTATGTCTTTTCTTTTCCTTCTAATGACTTTGCAATTACAAAATCCCAAATCAACAAATTATACAGCTTGTATCATCACAGTATAATGGAATCGATCATGCCGGCCCCACATAGAGTCGTTATTGTATTTGGTATACAACGATGCGACCCTAGTAGTTATTTCATTCAGAAAATTCTGATTAGATAGTCGTCATGGTATAAATAAAATAAAGTGACGACTCCAAATAGGTTAGGGTCGTCAATGTCAGAAAACATGACCATGACGATTTTTCATAACCTGGTAGTGTAATAGGTGAGGGTCACCATTGTATGATGTTACGACCATGACGACCCCTGAAGCCCTAAAAACCTTTTTCTTCTCTACTCATACAAAAAAAAAATTAATCTAATTTTAATCCTAATCATAATCTATTTAATTAATCTAATTTAATTAACTAACTCATCTAATCATGTGTTAGGACTAATCATACAGGGGTAGTTTAACTATTTATGGAAATATATGGCTAACGGGTAGGGGGTATTACTATTGGATGAACCTATTTTGTTTTTTCCTACATTTCCCTATTATTTTTTCAAGCCCCCAATTAAGCCAAGAATAAAAAGCATGGCAACTGCTTCAGAATAATCATATTCAGGTCATAAAGATTGCAAGAAATGCTCCTTCCATCTCACATCTATTTTTTGTAGATGATTGTCTTCTTTTTACTAATGTAGATCTCCATGATGTAAATAACATCTTTCAAATCATTAAGAGATTTGGTGCGGCTTCTAGTCAGATGGTTAATTTTAATAAATCAAGTGTTTATTTCAGTTCTCATATGCCAAGCAGAATTTGCATTTTACTCTCTAGAAGACTCAAAGTTAAAGAATTGATCAATCTGAAAGATATCTGGGGGGAAAAGCTAATATGAAACCCGTTTCAATACTTAGGGCAACTCCAACGGACGAGGGGACCAAAGAGTAAAGATTACATTTACTCTTTGGTTCGCCTAAATTCAAGCGCAACAGGCGATCATATTTGGGTTTTGGGCGACTATATGTACAGTACCAGTGCAGTTTTACTCTGAAACAATAGTCGCACGCTCTTGTAAATATGCGTTAACAAAAAACGCTTCGTTAAGAAAGCGTTTCAAAACACGGACGCAGTGCCTGAAAAGCGTTTGATGAGACGCTCACAAAAGAATGCGTATGAAGTAACGCTTCACTAGGAGAACGCTGACAGAAGAAACGCAAGCCAAATGAGCGTCTGGTTAAAACGTTCTACACCAGAAGCTCTCTTAGGAGAGCGCCGGAGCACCAGAAGCTCTCTTAGGAGAGCACCAATCTTATTAACGCTTACACTGGTGGACGTGCTTCATTACGCTTCTTTAGGTGAACGTGAAACTCAGCTCACGCTTCTGTTGGTGGACGTTTCAATACTAAGCGCTATTATAAAGGGGCTTCTGGCATTCAGGCGTCTTTTAGGCACAGCGTATATCACTAAACGTCCATTAGTGTGGACGTTAAACATACGTTTGATTAAGGAAGCGTACGAGAATGCAAACGCTCATTTATAAGTGCGTCTGGTTCCAGAATATGAAACGCTCACCCAAATGTGCGTCCAACGACATACGTCCCACTACAGAAATGTCCGTGTCACCTAACGTTCTTTTAAAAATAATGTTTTATAACAGACGTCTAATTAAAACGACGTGCGATTATATTTACTCACAAAACCGTTGTGTAAAAAATGAAAAACGAGCAAATTTTTTTACTCTTTGGTATTTGGTATACTCGTACCGTTGGAGTTGCCCTTAGGATATGAATCCCCTTACATTAATGATACCTCATCATTTTTTTACCTTCTATGCATAGAGCCATTTGAAATTTCAAACATTAGAAAGAATAGAAAATTTCAGTGATTCTTAACATACCGTGGGGTGGGAGTCCCCCAAAACCGCCCACTCACGTTGGAGTGGGTCCCACCCCACCTGGAGTTAGCAGGGGGGCACTTTTGGATGGGGTGGGACCCATGATAAGTACTTAATCTACATGTTTTTAGTGTCAAATTCATTCTTGTTTTAGCTATACTTCTTGCATTACTCTTGTTTTCTATTTTATTTGTTTCCTTAGAAGAATCATCTTGAATCAATGGAAATGGTACTAAAGAGAGCTAAAAAGAGGAAAGGAGTTCATTCTGGCATGAAAAGGAGAGGTTAAAGGACGGAAACACAAATTTGAAACAAAAGTTCCAAGAAAATTTACGGCTGGGAAAGTACCTCAAAACCTAACCGTAAAAGAAGCCAATTTTGAAGACAAATTCTAGGAAAATTTATAGTTGGGTCTAGACTATCAAACCTAACCATAAAATTATTTGAAGATATATGAAGATTTTTTCATTTCCATCTTATAGATAATTGAAATACGAATCCAACCCAAGAAGAATGAGGTCAATCGGTATCGCATGAAGGAGTTATGACCAAAACGGTGAAATACAAAAACGTGTCCAGGAATAATTACGGTTAGGTTTATTGCACTCGGACCCAACCGTAAGTCTAGAGATTTTTGTGAGATTTTTGTGTCAGAATTTTGGTTGGTTGGACCAACCGTAACTAGGGTATTTGGCACTGCGTGGGTTTCTAAAACAAGGAAAACACGGTCCGGGAAGGATTCTAAACCTAGATTCCGTGGGTACTATATAAAGAGGCATCCAAGACATTAAGAAGACACCTTTTAAATAACTTTACAAGTCTTGGAGGAGATCAATAACACAAGGAGCAAAAATCTAGGGCTTGGAGCAGTTTCATCATCGTAACGAGTTCTTTTTATTTTTTTAATTTAAATGACTCCGAAATACCTATAAAAGTGAAAGAAAAAAAAAACACGTAATATACATAAAATACAAGAAAAATAGTAAAAAATGCATAACCAATTGATAATAAACAAGGTGTTTTAAACACCTATCAAACAACTTCGAAAATTTTGAAATTTTATTGTCGTATTATCGGTAGGTTAGTTAAGTTTCGAATCTAACAATTATGAAAGTATCCCATAATTAAAAATAAGATACACTTTGAAAATTTAGAAAATTATCAAGTCGCACAGTCGGTAGAAATGAACTAACCTTATCTTCCAATTATACGAATTTTCGTGTCCATAAAACCTGACCAGTTTTAGGTGTTAATCGAAAAATTACCCTAAACTATCGATTATAATAGTTATTTTGTCCAGAAAACTTGTCTTATGTGTTGATTACAATCGTTTGTTTGTCGTTTTCAACTTCCTACCGATTATATCATAATCGATAGATATTTGGAAACTCGTGCCACCGATGATATCATACGGTTCATAGGGTCTGAGTGCTCTGGGATAAACTTCTCCAAGTTTTGGTAGTCAGTAGTGCCCCCGAGAAGACGTTTTTGGAATTCATGAAGAATCTGAATAAAGGTTCCAGAGTATTAGGAAACTCCTCGATAAGGAAAACTCTCACACAAAGCTTGGTAAAAATAAGGATTCTCAAAATTGTAAAGAGATATTGGTAGAGGCCAGCATCCAACTATCCGTAACTCATCACAATTTCACCGACACTTTATTGTCTAATTTTTATTAAAGCACCATCAAGAACAGCACCAACATCGTAAGGGAAAATACCTTGAACTTCTGAAGATTGAATTCTTTGATTATCTCATCTTGGGTGAGTAGCCTCGTGTGAACGAGAGTATCATCACCAACATCAGACGAAGGGTTTTTAACTTCGAGTTTGAAAATATAAAAGAACACATTAATAGTATAAAATCGAAGAATCAAGCACTTAAGAACAATCATGGACATGATAAAAATAACAAAACAAATATTTTTTTCTTTTGAAAGCTAGATTTCCCGGACATGAAAATCAGTCTTTGCTCAGGCTCATGAACTTCATAGAATAGATCATGAAATTCTAGATGAAGGTATGAAAATTGATAAACAATTGCCAACAGTTGTAATGAGTAATAAGTTTCCTCCCTCTTGGAAAGATTTTCATAATGTCTTGCGTCATAAATCTAAAGAATTTTCTCTTGAAAATTTGTTAAGCTCAGGGTTGAAAAGGAAGCACAGAAACAAAACAAACGAGTCTAAAACCTAAACAAAAAAAAATGTAAAACCAGAAAGGGAAAAACCTAATCAAAACAAGAACCAACCCCCCTCAAAAAAAGTACATAATTCTAATTATGACTTTATTTGTTATGCATGTTGTAAACCAGGCCATTTGACTCGGAATTACAGGAATAACAAAGGCCACAACAACGCTTAAGCTAATGCCGTAAAAAGTGTTATAATTGCCATGGTTTCAAACCCATGGTTTTACATGGTTGGTGGATCCGATAGGTGGTGGATATACAGTGGTGTTTCGCGTCATTGTTTTTTGATAGGTCCTTGTTCAAGAGCTATATAAAGATTAAAGATAAGAAAGTTTTGATGAGAGACTCTCACACCACTATTGTGAAAAGGATCTGGTACGGTGCAATTGAAGGTTACTTCTGGTCAGACATTTATGCTGAAAGATATCCTTCAACTCCAGAAATGAGAAAGAACCTTGTTTCCATTTATCTTCTCAACAAGGCTTGGTTGTATCAAACTATTGGTTCTGATCTTTACACTATTACGAAGAAAAAAATGTTTGTAGGAAAAGGTTATGCTACTGATGGAATGTTCAAGCTTAATATTAAAAATGAATAAAATTGTATCTTCTTCTTATACGGTGTGTACTTTTAATGTTTGGTATGCTAGATTTTGTCATGTATCAGTAGATACCATGAGCAAGTTAGGTCATAATCCTAAACTATCCATGCATGATTTTGAAAAATGTGAATTTTATAGTCAAGCAAAGATAACTAAAAGTTCTCATAAATTTATTATTAGAGAATCTGAACCTTTATAGTTAGTTCAAGGTTCTAACATCACGAATAAAAAATGATAATAAAAGCAGCGTATAACTTGGGGAAACAAAGTGAGGCAGTAGCGAAGGAATATCTAAAATTAACATTACCAAAACTAGCTAAGGCCATTGAGTTTACCGTTACAAATTTGGTTACGCCGCCTGAATCAAAACATGAAACTGTAGATTATTCTAAAAGTTTCAAGCCAAAACTAAATGAAGTATATATCAAATTAACCTCGGAATATATCTTTTCTAGACATCCAATGAAGCCAGCTAATGATTTTTTAGTGATCTTAGTGTTTAACACATGACATATTTTTTAGAATTAAGTTAGTATTATATACATTTAGTAGATACATTGTGGTAATATAAATCGATCCAATTTTTTTAAAAAAAAAATCTTGGATATACATATTTATAAAATTTTCTAAACACACTACACATATCAGCATACAATTGAGTAAAGAGAATTTCATTCGTTAACGGATATTATTTCAGAATTCAGATCTATAGAAGACGTCGAATCTCAACCGACTTGACTTACACAATTTTGGAGCTAAAATTGAATTTTCACATTTTAAATTCAAATTACAAAATAATTTATTCAAATAACAGAATAAAAAACTCAAATTTCAAATCATTATCAGGATCTTCTGATTTTAGTCTTCAATTCTGGCGCCAAAATTTGAACATAAGCTACCATTCAGTAAAGACAGAAAAACTCCGAGCTAATTCTACCAGAAATTGGGGATTATAAGTTGGTCATGTTTGAACACTGTGAACATATAATGTACCTCGAGAAGTAGCATTTATACGTTGTATTACTTTTGTTTTCTATTTTATTTTTCTTTAGAAGAATCATCTGAAATCAATGGAAATGATACTAAAGAGAGCTAAGAAGAGGAAAGGAGTTCATTTTGGCATGAAAATGAGATGTTAAAGTATGGAAACACAACTTTGAAACAAAAGTTCCAAGAATATTTACGGCTGGAAAAGTACCTCAAAACCTAACCGTAAAAGAAGCCGATTTTGAAGACAAATTCTAGGAAAATTTATAGTTGGGTCTAGACTATCAAACCTAACCGTAAAATTAGTTGAAGAGATATGAAGATTTTGTCGTTACCATCTTGTAGATAATTGAAAGACGAGGCCAATCCAAGAAGAATGAGGTCAATCGGATATCGTATGAGGGAGTTATGACCAAAACGGTGAAATACAAAAACGTGTCCAGGAATAATTACGGTTAGGTTTATTGCACTCGGACCCAACCGTAAATCTAGGAATTTTGGTGAGCTTTTATGTCCGAATTTTGGTAAAATCGGCCTCACTTTGAGTGTATTTGGTGGGAACCTTTGCCTGATCTGTGACTTACTTGGTGTTCATACTAATGTATGGGTGATTAAAGATTTTGGAGAGAATAAAGGAAATTGGACTAAACTTGTCACTAATTATAAATGTATAAAGGGTATTAGTTGTTAAACATTTTTCCAAGACGGATGAAATCCTTTTTGAGCTACGGAGATAGGAAGGTGATGAGCTTAATGATATATAGTTTTATATATCCGGACTCTGGAGCATAAAAGGAGTACAGCTCTACAAATACGTGGTACTCATGAATTATTTGGCATCGAGAGTTATGTTCCAAGCTTAGTTTCCCTTAAATCGGGTACTTTTATGGGGCAGGGGAATCGAGGAATTATAAAACAAAAAGAAAGTTCGAGGAAGGGTGATTTACTGGTTTAGTCCCGCTATTTCTCAAAATGTTATATTGTAATCGAGAAGTAAGTTTTTCTGGAGTAGAATGGAAGCAGCGGGAGAAATGGAGATATGGGAGATGCAAAGCATTATACATTTATACCAATTTATTGGGTTTGGTAAATTTTTAAAGCGGACGATTAGAACAAAGCTACCTTGTTTGTTCAACCACATTTTCAGTAAGGTTTTCCCACCTATCGGGAATTTACTTTTTTAACTTCCTTTTTTCCCTTTCACTTCTAGAATGTTCATTAGTAAATTGAGTATCCAATCTTTTCCAGAGACTATACAAGTGTTTACCTAATAATCAGTCAAACTATCTAATTGTTGAAAAGATTGTTGTCGAATATTATTCCTGTAATAGAAAAAACAAAGTAAATAGAAACTTGTATCTGATTAAGGGAGGGTTAGATAAAGCAGCACACAATCACTCAAGCATAGAGAGGTGGAGTCGCCTGTTCAACAGACTGCCCTTAACTCAATATTTGTCAGATACACCTAGAAGGTGTTGCTATACCTTTATAATTGACAAATTTGAATCCAGGATACAACCACCTGATACCAACCCAGTTAGCAACACTCGTTGGCCCGTTGTGAACTTAACAGTAGAAGAAGATAAAGAAAAATAAATCTAGTGCGCACAACAAAGCAGGAAGATGGTGAAAAGTCGTCAGGACAATGGCTGCGACTGGGGTAAGAAATATTCTGACTTTGTTTTTTTCTTTTAAGGAAGAAGAAGACTCTTGATTATCAAACGGTAAAAAGTCAATTAATTAAACAAATTTAATTTGAGATATTTAATTAAAAGATTTTGTTATTTAAATCTGATTTAAATTTAAAATTCAAAACGGTAAAATACTTAATGTACAAAATTAAAAATATGAAACCGTTGGATCTCATATGGGCACACGCAGGCACACGCAAGGCACACGCAAAGCACACGCAAAGCACACGCCAAGGCTCGCACCAAGGCTCGCACCAAGGCTCGCGCCAAGGCTCGCACCAAGGGTCGCACCAAGGCTCACACCAAGGCTCGCGCCAAGGCTCACGCAAAAGCACACGCAAGCTCCGCAAGTCCGCGGTGCTTCGGTGCGAAGCACCGGACATGTGTGCATTTGCCCACTAGTCCATTTCCTAAGTCCATATCCAATCCACTAGTTCTTTT
>JAJJMC010001780.1:0-13144 GCA_023531435.1 Papaver californicum | reverse complement strand
AATTGCATGATTTTATCACTTAAGTTATTGGTTAAAAGTGGAATCCTTGGTCCTGGTTCTTCCCATTATTTTTAAATCATCTTAACTTTAATCTGTTTTATTTTCTTTTATTAATTTTAGGTCTAGAAATTAAACCTTCACAAGTCCGAGAATCGAATCTTTTTACCACTATATTAAAATCACATCAATTTTTGGCGCCGCCGACGCGGACTTGTTTTTAGGTTTAGAGTTTTAGATTTATTTTTAAGTTTTATTTTTATTTTTATTATTTTACTTTGTTCTATTTTACGTTTCTTTTGGTATTTCTCTTTTTACTACAGGTTGGATTTTGGATCGAAAAGCAAGTGAGCCAAAGACTTGGAATTAAAGCTAAAAGACTTGGAGTTAAAAGTTAAAGTTTAAAGAACGAAAAAGAAGGCGAAGATTTTTATTAATTAGATTTTATTTTATTTGTTTTTTTTTAGAAAATTGTATTAGGAATTTGTATTATTTTTATAATTTTTCTTTTATTTTGGACTCTTTTTGGACATTATTTTTGGGACTTTGGACACTTTATTAATTTTTAAACCCTACGGAAGGGTATTATTTGAATATAAACTGCTACAGGGAAGGACGACAATTACGATATTGTCTCGGCCCCTCGGGTTCGCACACTGACACAGGAGTCGGTGGCCCGAGTCGACTACAAAAGAATCATCCCCCGTCTGGTACGGGAGGTAAGACTCGATCAACCACGAATCCCCTTCAAGTGGGTTTACTGTATTCCTTCGTATGCATATATGTTGAGGAACTGAAAACGGATTTAATTTTCTAGTAAAGGGCAAGAACTGGCCATACAAGAAAAGGACTCGGATTTCATCACCGTTTCCTTCTTGCCCGCTGTAGGAACACGTTACCAAATGCGAACCTAAAACCTTAAAATTTTGACTAGAAAGAGACCGATATGGTAACGAGCTTATAGGAAACTCGTTCAAAAGGACTGTATTGGTTACTTTGTTAGCCGAACTCAAAGTTCAAGAAGATTATTTTAAGTTGATTAGAGCCGCCTTGTAACCCAGGGAAAAGTGCCAAAGAGACAGGGTTATCAAAGCTCCTTAGAGCTTATCCTGTTTCTCTTCGACTTAATCTAATTCGGGTCGTTCTAAGAGGTTTGATAAAATTGTAACTAGTTGCCTTTCGAAAGAATAGAAGCTGGTCTAGAAACAATCTAAGTGGAGCCATCATGCTTTTTTGTTTGCTAGATTCAATATGTTTGATTTGGTTGAGTCATCCTTGCTTGTGATTGTTAGAATTTCCTTCCGTTTAGGATTTATTTATTTTTAGTTTTTATTTAGTGTATGCCAAGACCGCTCTTCAAGCGGACTTGGAGAATAGACGATTTAGGTCGCTTTATTAGTGACAAGTCTAGTAGTTCTGTCCCTGGAAACGAGAACCTCGAAGACTCTTCTTTTGAGAGCCTTGTTTTTGATTTTGAGAACTTGACACTGTGTGAAGAAGTTACTTCTAGTTCTTTGACAGCGCCAGCAATGGCAACTTTAAAAGCTTTGTTGAACCCGACTAGGAGTTCTTGTCCATCATATATCAAGTTAGCTGATACTGAAGCAAACTATGAGTTGAAACCTGGGATCATACAGATGCTCCCAATCTTCTTAGGGAAAGAAAATGAAAACCCCTATTTCCATGTTAGGGATTTTGAGGAAATATGTAGTACCATCAGGATCAAGGACCTAGATGATGAATCATTGAAACTTAGATTGTTTTCTTTTTCGCTAAGAGACAAAGCTAAATCTTGGCTATATAGTTTGACTTCCGAGTCAATTGAAACCTATGAACAACTTACATCTTCCTTTTCCCAGAAGTTTTTCCCTAGGCACAAAATATCATCTATTAGGCAGCAGATTTGCACATTTGCTCAACAAGAGGGAGAATCTTTATATAGGTATTTAGAAAGGTTCAATGACTTATTATCCCAATGTCCTGATCATGGTTTAGAAAAAGTAAGGCTAGTTCAGATCCTCTACGAGGGTTTAAATTATTCGACAACAACCATGGTTGAGTCTTTATGCACAGGTGGGTTTGAAAATAAAATTGTCGATGGTGCGATGACATTTTTGAATGAAATCGCCGAAAAAACCCAGCAGTGGGAAAATAGTAGGGAGCCCCAAAGAACAATTCTTCTAAGTAGAGGGAATGTTAATAGGGTAGAAGGATCTTTTGAATCGGATGCCAAAATAGCGGCTATATCTAAAAGGTTAGAAGCTTTAGAACTGAGTCAATCTAGTAGTATTGAGCCCAAACCATTTTGGGAAGGACCGAATTTTGAAGAGCAAGCCCATGCTCTTTATAATAACACTAGGTTTGATAATCGTCAGAAGTTCGACCCTTATTCAGAAACCTATAACCCTGGTTGGAGAAACCATCCTAACCTTTCTTGGTCCAAGAGCCAGAGTCAAGGTCAGTCTAGTAATTCTAAGGTTTCCCCAGGTTTTGGTTATGCTGGACCAACATAATTTCAGAGTCCGCTAGATAAGACGATAATGAGTTTAACTAAGTCTGTTGCCTCATTGACTCAGAATACTAAAGATTTCCAGCAGTCTATCAACCAGAGTTTACGAGATAATCAAAGATTTTTAAGGCTAATAGTCAGGCTATTTCTAATTTAGAAACCCAGGTTGGTCAGATCGCTGAGTCTTTAAGAGAAAGAGAAAAAGGTAGGTTTCCTAGTCAACCCCAACCCAATCCTAGAAGAGTTCATGAAATATCTTCCGGTGAGAAATCATCAAATCATGTGAATGTAATTAGAACCCTTAGGAATGGTAAAGTAGTTGATAACAAGGTAATTGTGCCTGATAGTGAACATACTGTAGTTCACCCATCTGATCCAATAGCTGAAGAGACTGATGAAGTCTCTAAAGAGCCTGAGGTAGCTCCTCATAAGCCAGATTTTGTGCCCAGAGCCCCATTCCCACAACTGTTAGCACCCAAAAAGAAGGAATCCAACTTTAATGACATATTGGAGGTTTTTAAGCAAGTCACGATCAACCTTCCATTATTAGATGCAATTAGGCAGATTCCTCCTTATGCCAAGTTCCTTAAGGACATGTGCACGCGAAAGCGAAAGCTTAGTGTACAAAAGAAAGCCTTTTTAGCTAGTCATGTGAGTTCAATTATCCAGAACAATACAACTCTTAAGTACAAAGACCCAGGTTCCCCAACCATTTCTTGCACAATAGATAATTACCATGTTGAGAGAGCCTTACTTGACTTAGGAGCCAGTGTGAACTTACTACCGTACCATGTGTACCTCCAGCTAGGACTTGGTGATTTGAAACCTACTCAGATAACACTGCAGTTAGTTGATAGATCTGTGAAAATTCCTCGTGGTGTCATAGAGGATGTTCTTATTGAGGTTGATAAGTTTATTTTTTATCCAGTAGATTTTGTTGTCCTTGATACCCAACCTGTCCCTGACCCAGAGAATCAGATACATGTGATATTAGGTCGCCCGTTTTTAGCAACATCCAATGCGATCATTAACTGTCGAAATGGTGTTATGAACTTATCATTTGGTAATATGACTATTGAGCTAAATATTTTCAATATTACTAAGAAACCACCTGAGTTAGATAACCCGTGCATTGAAGAGGTGAACATGATAGGAACACTAGTTCAGGAGTCATTACCGAACACTTTGTTAGAAGATCCGTTAGAGAAATGCCTAGACCACTTTGGGTTTGATTTTGATGATGATAGTGTAATCAATGAAGTGAACGCTTTGTTAGATTCAGCCCCTTTGTTAGACACTAGTAATGGATGGAAACCTGAGATTGAACAACTACCAGTTTCCAAATCTACCATAATTCCCTCTTTAGAAGAGCCTCATAAGTTGGACCTTAAACAACTACCAGATACTCTGAAATATGTGTATTTAGGCCCATCTGAGACTTTGCCTGTGATTGTAGCATCCGACTTGGATAGTAACCAGGAAAGTAGGCTAGTGACCGTGCTTCAAGATAATAAGAAAGCTTTAGGGTGGACCATAGCAGACATTAAGGGAATAAGTCCTACTGTTTGTATGCATCAGATTCATTTAGAGGATGATACAAAACCGTCTAGGGAGATGCAACGTCGACTTAACCCCAATATGAAAGAAGTAGTTCGAACTGAAGTGCTTAAGTTGTTAGATGCGGGTATTATTTACCCAATTTCAGACAGTAAGTGGGTCAGCCCCGTTCAGGTTGTCCCCAAGAAATCAGGTATCACTGTAGTTCAGAATGATAACAATGAATTAATCCCAACCCGAGTGACCACGGGGTGGCGTGTTTGTATTGACTATAGAAAATTGAACAAGGTCACAAGGAAGGATCACTTTCCCCTTCCTTTCATCAACCAAATGCTAGAGAGATTAGCTGGACATAGCCACTATTGCTTGCTAGAAGGTTTTTCTGGTTATAATCAGATTGTTATTGCCCCAGAAGACCAAGAGAAAACTACTTTTACCTGTCCTTTTGGTACCTTTGCATATAGACGCATGCCTTTCGGGTTGTGTAATGCACCCGCTACTTTTCAGCGTTGTATGATGAGCATATTTTCTGACATGGTAGAACGGTTTTTAGAGGTCTTTATGGATGATTTCTCGGTATTTGGGTCATCTTTTGATGAATGCTTGCATCATTTGACATTAGTGTTGACTAGGTGTAAGGAAAAGAATCTAGTGCTTAATTGGGAAAAATGCCATTTCATGGTTCGATCAGGAATTGTTTTAGGGCATATCGTATCTTCTAAGGGTATAGAGGTAGACAAAGCCAAAGTTGACCTTATTAAGACTTTACAGGTTCCCAAAACAGTACGAGATGTTAGGTCATTCTTAGGGCATGCAGGTTTTTATCGTCGATTCATTAAGGATTTTAGCTTAATTTCTAGACCTCTTTGCAATTTGCTTGCAAAAGATGTTAAGTTTGTCTTTGATGATGCTTGTTTAAAGGCTTTTGAGAAGCTTAAGACTTTACTCACTACCGCTTCCATAGTCCAGGCACCTAACTGGAACCTACCCTTTGAGATAATGTGTGATGCTACAGACTATGCTATTGGTGTTGTGTTAGGTCAGCGAGAGAACAAATTACTTCATGTGATTTACTATGCTAGCAAAACCTTGAATGATGCACAAATGAACTACACCACCACAGAGAAGGAACTGTTAGCAATTGTTTTTGCCTTAGACAAGTTTAGATCCTATATCTTAGGTTCTAAGGTTATAGTCTTTACCGATCATGCTGCTTTGAAATACCTTCTGTCTAAGAAGGATACTAAACCTAGATTGATTAGATGGATCCTTTTGTTACAAGAATTCTCACTAGAAATTAGAGACGTGCCGAAAATGTAGTAGCAGACCACTTGTCTAGACTTGTTTTGGATTCCCCAGATGATTCTCCTCCTGTGAGGGATAGCTTTCCTGATGAACAACTATTTGTTGTTTCCCAATCACCTTGGTTTGCGAATATAGTGAACTATCTTGTTACTGGTCGAATGCCTCAACACTGGGGTTAACAAGATCGTTCTTGGTTTTTAGCTGAGGTGAAACATTTCTTTTGGGACGATCCTTACTTGTTTAAGTATTGTCCAGACCAAATTATTAGGAGATGTATACCTGAGAGTGACCAGTCAAGTATTATTTCCTTTTGTCATGATCACGCTTGTGGGGGTCACATTAGTGCTAAGAAGACTGCTGCTAAGATATTGCAGTGTGGATTCTACTGGCCGTCGTTGTTTAAAGATTCCCAAAGTTACTGTGTTGCTTGTGAGCGATGCCAGAAGTTAGGAACCATTTCTCGTAGAAATATGACGCCTTTGAACCCTATTTTAGTTATTGAGGTCTTTGATGTGTGGGGCATTGATTTTATGGGTCCTTTTTCTAATTCTTTTGGTTATTTTTACATCCTTGTCGCCGTAGACTATGTGTCTAAGTGGGTAGAGGCGGTTTCGTGTAAAACAAACGACCACAAGGTTGTGGTCCAGTTTTTGAACGATAACATATTTGCACGTTTTGGTACACCGCGAGCTATAACTAGTGATGGAGGGTCACACTTTTGTAATCGACCGTTTAATCTTTTAATGAAGAAATATGTTATTACCCACAAAGTAGCTACCACATATCACCCACAGACTAGTGGTCAAGTAGAGGTTTCCAATAGGGAGATAAAACGTATTCTAGAGAAAACAGTTAATCCTAATATGAAAGACTGGTCGTTGAGGCTAACTGATGCCTTACTGTACCGCGTTTAAGACCCTTATTGGAATGTCACCCTATCGTCTAGTTTTTGGTAAGGCATGTCACCTGCCTGTCGAGTTAGAACATAGAGCGTATTGGGCTGTAAAACAGTTTAATTTTTCACTTGACAAAGCAGGAGCTCACAGGAAGCTCCAGCTCAATGAGTTGGAAGAGATTCAGAAAGATGCATATGATAGTGCTAGGGAGTATAAGAAAAAAATGAAACTTGTGCATGATAAAAATATTTTAAGAAAGTCATTTTCTCCAGGTCAAAAAGTTCTTCTGTATGATACTCGGTTGCATCTATTCCCCGGGAAGTTACGGTCTCGATGGACCGGTCCATTTGTTGTTCGCACTATTTTTCCTCATGGTGCTATTGAGATTGAGACTCAAGATGGTAGAAATACTTTCAAGGTTAACGGTCAGAGATTGAAACCATTTTTAGAGCCTTTTCCTACAGGTGATGTTGAGGAGGTCCCTCTGGAGGACCCTGCTTACTCTGATTGACCGTCAGGGTTGTTCTTGTATATTAGTAGATTTTTTGTAGGATTTTAGGTTTTTATTTTATTCTCCATGGATAGATTGCTACGCTTCACTCAGGTACTATCTTTCTGACTTACCTCGTTATTCCTCTTTTTTACTTATCTATTGGTACTGCTCTTTATTTCGAAACATTGAGGACACTGTTTGATTTAAGTTTGGGGGTAAGGGAGAAACTTTTTAGTGAAATAATAAAGCTCTAGAATTTAGAAGCTTGTGAACACTTCAGGGTGACACTAACCATTCTAGGTAGATAGAAACTTAGCTCTTTTTCTATAGGAATTGGTGTGCGCAGTTAAATGGTCTATTCATAAAAGGACAGAGTTCAGGTGTTAGAAAAAGCATGATATTCGTCACCACATCTTGGAGTCTATCTCGACCATATCACTTTCTGTTTTTACTTTTGTAATTTTGTGTTTCTGTAAGTGATTTGGTGGGGCCCAATATCAAATTGTTATCGCCGTCAGGATGAAATAGAGTATAATTTTTCGAGATCAAGCCCGATTCTTGCTTTATTCCAAAAAAAAAAACAAAAAAAAATAATATTGACACTTTGATAGTAATATGTGTGTGTTCTCCCTGTCTCCGTCGCCTAAGCAAGCGTGGAACGCAGGATCCATGGGAACTATCACGTAAGATGTTGATAAGAATCATGTGCTTGGATTCAATTTGATCCAATCATGTTGTCAATATATTTATCGTTTTATAAATCGCTCGCTGGGACCCTTGTATATACCAGTTGAGTCGATATTAGTATTAGGTTTAAGACCATGTATCTCAAACCATTAGGATTCATCCTGGCACTGACCTTCAGACAGATATGGGAAACACCGTTCACCTTAGTCAACACGTGCAACCTTCACATTTTCCATGTCCATCTTCTAAATCTTTTCATGTGATTGAACTTTGATAGTTTCTGAGTCTTGTGGTTGAACGACTATCTGAGTATAGCTCTGTTGTCTTATATATGAATTTTAGTACGCTTGAGTAAACACTCGTGTACAACAATTGGACTCATATAGGGTAATGATTCCCATAGCCGAAGAATTGAGTAAACCAACTAAATAGCTTGTTTAGTGTCTATCCTTAATCGTTCACGAGTAGCTAAAGTTTGGAGTAAAGGTTTTGTGGGTATACCTCTTGTAAACCCTCACGAGACAAAACTCGTCCACTAGGGACACCTAGGGGTTTAAAGGCTTATTACATATGCTAAATGTAGTCGCGATTCCTGCGAAAGTGAGTTAGGATTTTATTTTCTAGATTAGATTTGCTCGAGGACTAGCAAATAGTAAGTTTGGGGGTATTTGATAGACACATTTTTGTGTCTAAATTGCACTCGATTATCTATTTTGATAGTGTTCGTTTTTGTACTTATTATGGCTTTTTATGTCTTTGTAGGTATTTTTGAGAAATAAACATTTGTGAAAAAAATCGGCTCGAAAAGTTGTTAAAGGCACCCGGGAAGAAGTGATCAAGGCACCCACACTTTGGATTGGGTGCAGCTCACTTTTGAATTTGAAAAATCGATTTTGGCGGGAATTTGGAGTCTTACGTAAAGGAAACTCTTCTTGATTCTGTGTACGTGTTTTTAGTGAGTTGGGATGAATCTAAACCACCCAAGTGAATTTAATCAACCAGAATATCACCAACACACGTCAAGTTAGCGTTTCAGCCCGAAAAATCTCCACATAGGGATGAATCAAGCCGGAAACAGAGTTGTATTCTGTTTGGGATTTGCACGTTAGTTTGAGAGGGATTTGGACTTGTTCTTTGGGTCCTTATCGTTTCACAAGACCTATTAGGGTTTACTAACCCTATATATAGCTAAGAGGGTCGAAGAAAAGAGGGGGGAGAGCCACCGTAAAAAAAAACAGGAAGAGAAGAAAAGAAAATTCTGCTGCTGCCGAAGAGGAAGAACAACTGAAGAACATAAGGCGCCAGATAACTGGCGTTGATTCTGTCGCTGTTACAGTCGCTGCTTCAGCTGCTTCAACATTTGTTCATCTGCTGCACATATTATCTGTCCTTCTTTCATGTACCTTTTTCTGCTGCTGTAACACGCTGAACCACTTCACTGTAACACTTAAAAGCATATCAAATCAGCTGTGTTACTTCCTTTTAGCCTTTGTAAACACTTTTTGAGCAATGAAAGATTATTTTGAGTGTGTTTTCTCTACAATGAGCTAATCACCATTACTGGGACGACGGAGGAAGCTTTTTCTCCAATAAATAAGTGGTAACTCTATTTTATTTATTTATTTATAATTCTTTTATTATTATTTGCATGGAATTAAATTGAAAAAATGGTTATTCTTAAATAGTTATGTTCTCTTTTGATGAGTCATGCTTAGTTAACTACTCTTGATGTCTCATGCTTAGGATTTACAATTATTCTTCTAAAAACCTATCTTTGGCATATTTGGATTAAATCGAAAAAAGAATTGCATGATTTTATCACTTAAGTTATTGGTTAAAAGTGGAATCCTTGGTCCTAGTTCTTCCCATTATTTTTAAATCATCTTAACTTTGATCTGTTTTATTTTCTTTTATTAAATTTAGGTCTAGAAATTAAACCTTCACAAGTCCGAGAATCGAATCTTTTTACCACTATATTAAAATCACATCAGCAGGTGGCATACTTTCTAATTTTAAGTATGGCCAAACAATCTTAATTGTTGTCCATATATATAGATAGGAAGTGAATGTGCATGATCCTTTCCAAATCCTTCGGTGGATTTTTGCTAAACTATCATGGTTCAACGGATTTGTGGTGGGGTCAATTAAGTGTGCCACTATATGAAGTGATTGTCATTGATTCTAGGTGAAAAAATAAAATATCCAATTATTTATAATAGGAGTCGTGGCGTCATTCCCAAATTTGTGTAGCAATTGTTGTTGAAAAAAAGGTAGAACGGAACATAGTTGTTTCCACTGTATACCTGTTGTTGAAATTGTGGTGAATTGATTCTCATAAATGGTTTCCATTTAAGGTATTTTATTACCTCACATGGAGTTTCCTAGATGGAGTCTGGTTGTTCATGCATAAGCTAAACCATATTCATCAGTTGTAAAACTTTATAGTGCGCGACACTCTTTCTGATTCTCGATCCCTCTTGGATTTTTGGTTGAGTTAGCTTATCCCAGCATAAAGTATGCAGTTTACTGATGGAAAAATCATGTCCCTATAAGAAATTCATAATATTCTCCTATAGTTTTTTGTAATTGTGAGTCGATAAAAGTTGAGTTTGCATAAGGTGGTTTGTTCAGGGGTATAAGACATAATTGATAAGTACTAATTAAATGACTTACCAGGCATATAGTTTTCCATCCCTTGACTTTCTTGGTCAATCTCTCGAGACGTGAAAAAGCGAGGGTATCGACTACGCCACCAACTTTTTGTTTATAACCTATATAAACACTGCTCAAATGATCTTATGGAAAAAGAGAAAGATAGGAAAATAAACAATGAGATTAACACCCTATTATTTCTACTTCAATTACAAATGACATAGAACTTTCCATTTAGACTTGCCCAACTTTCGAAATCTTAAAGATATATAATTTAAAATGGAGATTCCGAAAATACACGAGTTTATGATTGGTCATAGGATCAAACTTGAATCATATTTGGTATAGAAAGTTAATTACAGTCAATTAAATTAAACTATGCCAAATGAACGAGTTTCTCTAACACGAGTTCAGAGTCTGGATTTACCACTAGATACAAATATTTAGTTTCCCGAAAGTTCAACACTAATCAATAATAAAGTCATAGTGTTATATCAAAACAACAAAAGTATAGTAAATTGTACTACGTAACTCAATATGTTAAGTTGTAGAAACAACCAACATATATCCTTCCTTCGACACTTAGATCATATAAATAATGAATTCATCTAAACAACTAAAGTCATGTCAACAAACTTCTCATGTTATGTTCTCAATGAATACGACTGTAAGAACTTGATAAAAATGGAACAAGTCAAAGTCAATAGCTACTAACTTGAACCTGAAAGATGATGTCTTCGTTTGTCTCCAATACGTCTTCATCTCTTCAACGAGTAATTAGAGATTGTAGCAACATTTATATGTCCTAAGTCTAACCTAGCGAAGTTGACTTTAGTAACCAATTCAAGCAAACGAGTTTTGGAACTAAACTTGAAAACCAATCGATAGA
Organism: Papaver californicum; assembly: GCA_023531435.1. NCBI lineage: Eukaryota > Viridiplantae > Streptophyta > Magnoliopsida > Ranunculales > Papaveraceae > Papaver > Papaver californicum. The sequence continues at coordinate 2,159 of JAJJMC010001780.1, read as the reverse complement.
CACATATTTGTGTCTCTATTAGTCCCGATAATGTATATTGTTAACCCTTAATTTTTGTACTAATGTTATTATTTCTTATATTTTTAGGTATTTTATGGAATAAATAATTATGAAAAAGTTTGGGAGAAAATTAATAAAAGAACCTCAAAAAGTGTTAAAGGCACACATGAAGAATTTATAAAGGCACCCAAGTGTTGGATGAGGGAACCACCTTCTCAAATTCAAAATGGAATATTGTCGGTAAAAATCTTCTTGTCATATGCATAGATTTCAATCGCGTTTTAAAAGAGAATTTTAAGGGCTTTAAGATAAAATATAATTTTGCCTTATTTGAGAGTTGGTGTGCGTGATTAGAAAGCCCATAATATCGAAAAAAGATTGAGTTATTGTTACAAACAAGTTTCAGGATATTCTTTCCCTTTTCACGAGAGTTTGTTTTCCTTTTTTAGACAAAACTATGATACAACAAGATGGAATCAAATATGAGAAACAAAACAGTATCACCGATTTTTATTTAAAGAAGACAAATCAGAACGAGAGAAAGAAAATCAGGATCATATTCTCGAGATTTATTCTCATTAAGGAACCGATCTGTGAAGATATGATTCGATATTTGGGAAGTGTTGGATTGTTACAATATAAATATGAGAGGTGTATACGAGTTTTAGGGAGGCTGGCTTGGCCAGAACACAAAGGAAAAAAACCATAAAAATTACCGCCATTGCTGCACTTAATCACGAGGAACAACAAAAATAAGAAATTACACTTCAGAACTGTCGTTGTTCTCTGTCGCCTATTCTTTCATGTTCAATAGCTTTCGTAACAATTAAGTGAATATTGTGCAACAGTTTCTGATTTTAATACAGAAGGGACCGTCCTTTCCCAGCTTCACCAGAGAACAACCTTATTCAATTGCGCCCAAAACTAGTCGTTTATTCATTAAACATTTTAATCATTCTCCGACTCAGCTGGTTTGTTCTTTCTTGTATTTTTCTCCTAAAAACTGAATAAAATTATGTCTTCTCTACTTTCTTGTGTTTTTTGTGCCATGAATAGCTAGAACCCTCATCCAGGATTAGAGAAGGAGTCATATTATGTTTACTAGCATGTTGTGACTATTTTTCTATAATTATTCTCTTGGTCCTATTCTTGATTTGTCACGATAATGATTTTCTTCATGTGTCCTATAATGCTTGAGTAATTGATTTATATATTCTTTATAGAGAATAACATTTTAAAGTGAATATAATTATTAATTCTTTTGAGAAAAACTAATTGAATAAAATTCCATATTTTCCAAGACGTAAATACTTTATCCGAAATCGTTTTGAGTATTATTTTGAGAAAATTATAGAGAATAATTATAATCGTCTAGTTTGCATAGTAGTGATGAAATCTCGAGTCCTAGGTTTTCTTTTGTTTATATATCATTTTTAGTATTTGTTTTATTTTTAGAATTTTTAGAGTTTTATCACCAATCAATTTGTATTAACACAATAATTATTTAAAAACTAAAAATTGCAATTCCAAAATCCTTGTGGAACGAACCGTGCTTGCATACTGTCTTATCGACAGTCGTGCTCTCGCGGTACTTAATTAAGAATCTCATCACCAATCTTGATATACCAACGCTTGATGGGTTCAACCGAGCAGTACTCTAACAATTTTATTGTTTATTTGTCAGCAATTTATCCCCAAATATTTCTAATGTCTCCATAGGTGATGAAAACTGAACCATGTCGATTATGGTGAAGTATACTTCATGTGTTACTGGTCCGGCTTGTACATCTAGTAAGACGACACCGATAGCTTGGATGCGTATGTTGTTGAACATGTAAGCATCATCTTCCGCTTCCATTACATCCGTGTGTGAGATTTGCAAATTGCGAAACGTATCATAGAATAATATGTCAGTGGCACTTTTGGCATCGACCAAGATATGTTGTACTTCCCCTCCTCCGATGTCCAGGGTGATAACCAGTGGATGAAAGTGTGGATGATCCAAATATATTAAATGATATCATGCAAATACGATATGTGGTGAGGGTCATGTTATCTACGACTTTCCTGATATCCCCTCAATTTCCTTTTGTACCTGGGTCCTGGGCATCTGCTTCGGCTACTATTGCTCTTCTTTATTGAATATTGTGGATATCATT
>JAJJMC010001770.1:37500-40925 GCA_023531435.1 Papaver californicum | reverse complement strand
CCCCCCCTAGTCTATTAATAACAAAACTGATTCTTCCGATGTATAAAAAAAAAATTCCAATGGCTTTTGCTACTATGACCTTCCCAACCACGATTTTTTTGAGGCATTTCATTTCACCTCGAAATAAGAAATTGTATTGATACTTGGTATCAAAAAAAAAGTAAATAAAAAACGAAAAATTGTGGGTTCCATCGTTTCTATGGTTACGGTTTAAACGGTGAGGTCCTTTCTATACACCGGAGCCTCTTACCTATTTAGTAACTTGTACAGTTCACACTCTTTGGCTCTACCCATGAATTATCCAGTAATAGGTCTTTTCACAACTAGATCTACCCATACAGTAACGGCATTTCATTATGAAGGTTGGTTAGGTAGCTGACCCTGTTAGTCCGTTTTTGCAAGAATGGGAGCATAATCTTTCTGCTTCTAAAATACCATTCCATTCCCCCGCTTAATGGATAACCATTTGCTACCAATGGGGAGTTGCTTCTCATCTCCAGTTGAGATGATTGGATTTATACCAAAGGAAACCATAAATTTCATACACAATAGAGGTCCTTTTTTCGATAGTGATATGGGGTTTTTCCATTCCTATTCATTGGTACCGATCATTGATACTGTCAAAAAAATCTCCTTTCTTTTGTTCCAGTTCATGATCTGAACGAGTCGCACATACACCCTAGTACATGTTCCTCGACGCTGAGGACATCCCCGAAGGGCGGGGGATTTTGTGACATTTCTGATTGGCTGTCTTGTATTTCTAATAAGTTGTTTAATAGTTGGCATGCTGGATCGTATACAGAATGGGCTGGTTTAGATCGATCCTAACCGGATGATTATGAATTCCTCTCGTTTCATTGAATATTTTCCCACTACCACTTTTAACCTCGGTAAGAAAATAAAATAGGAAATAACATAGCTCAGTCAATTATGGTTCGAAACGGAATGGAATCACAGATTTACGTGAAGTCCCCGGTATTTTCGACCGCTACAAGATCAACAATTCCATGAGCTTGGGCTTCTGTTGCTGACATAAAAACGTCCCTTTCCATGTCTTCGGATACAACCCATAATGGATTGCCCGTTCTTTGTACATAAACCCTTGTGAGGGTTTCGCGAAGTTTCAGCAGTTCTTCCGCTTCCAGGACAAATTCTCCTGTTTGTGCCTCGTAAAAAGAGCTAGCAGGTTGGTGGATCATTACCCTGATGATATAACATAATGAATGCTTCCTCTGTCTCAATGATAGAAAGAGACAAGAAAAAATCGAATTGAAGAACCGTACAGGCATTTTTTGCGCATTGCATACGGCTCTAGAATGGAATCTACTTTTACCTAAAGTGGAGGATCTATCAAACCCAGATCGGTAAATAATCCATTTACCACCCTTTCTTTCGGGAGAGTTAAAAAATACTATGATGGTTCCGTTGCTTTATATATTTATCTCGTCTGTAATTCAGCAATCCCAAAGTTTCTTTTTGATCCGATCAAATAGGGAAAGGATAATCTTGTGTATGTTTTTTCATTTTAATACTATTTCGTAACAGAAATATAGGAAAGAGCCCTCTGATGTGTGATGTGAAAACAAAAAAGTTTGTGACGCTGAAATCGAACCCCGATAGATAAAATCAAATCAGAAATTCCTTTTGTCTCATACTACTCTCTCGATACGGAATCTCATGTTATAAAAGAACAATGATGGTTTGCTCATATCGAACTCGAAGTGACATGCTATTATTACTTTATTTTTCATATTTTATCTGGCGAAGGCATAGTCTTCTTTTTTCTCTCAAATAAAAAACTCATTGGCGCCAAGCGTGAGGGAATGCTAGACGTTTGGTAATTTCTCCTCCGACCAGGACGAAAGACCCCATTGAAGCGGCTAATCCCATGCATATTGTATGTACATCTGGTTGCACAAATTGCATAGTATCATACATAGCTATTCCGGGTGTTACCCACCCACCGGGGGAGTTTATAAACAAATAAACATCTTTTGTATCATCCTCTATAGTGAGATATATCATGAGACCCATAAGTTGATTTGCGATCTCGCTATCGACTTGTTGGCCTAAAAAAAGTATTCTTTCTCGATGAAGTCGGTTGATTAGGACAAAATTGTATCCCTTAGGGACCGTACACGCACCTTTAGATGCATACGGTTCAAAAAAAAAGAATCAATGTGTCGATTCCAGCCCTCTTTATTTTCCCCTTTTTTCATAGGAGGATTTTTCTAACTCCTAATGAATGAAGGGCCTTTAGTCTTCTATTTTTCAAGAAAGCAGAGCAGGGTTTTGACTCACTTACCCCTAAAAAGAGCTCACTAAATTTACCCTCATTGATATATTGTTTCATCGAAATCCAATTCCGATTACGATGTCATTTTCTTGTTCCGGAATGGGCCTCTTCAATTCGTTTAGGTTTATGCTCTACTCCGGGGAAAGATTTACCCGACCTCTATTTGCACATATAGGACAAATGATCCCAATACCGCTTCTTTTGTTTGCTAATACTTTTTTTATTCATTTTATGTCTTCCGCTTCCGCCAATCACTGGAAAAGTATGATGACTCACTCCGTCGATTGATTGGCGGTTTGAGGTCGCTGGTATAATATAGGAATTCTTTATGATACAAAAGGTAATCATACATATTTTACCGATTGGGTTTTTTTGAACGGAGCCTGGATACTTCATTTTTTTGGTCCAACCAAGCCAACCATAAATTCTTCTAATTGAAAAATGCATATTGATCCCCCAAATAAATTGCTCTAATTGCACTTCACGCTTCAAATTATTGATGGTTCAATCAATCTTTCTTGGGTGAAACAGAGGATATCTCGATCGGGGGAGAAAACGGGGAAATCCCATATGACCCAATATGTCTGACAAGTCGCACTATACGTCAACCCAAACCGAATCTTCCTCTCCAGGAATCCGAAAAGGTACTTTTGGAACACCAATAGGCATTAAATGAAAGAAAAAGGTTTTTAAGTACTAAAATTTCACTTTGATGTGGAAACGTAACAACGGGTTTTCTTTTTTTCATAATATTTATGTTTTCGGGTTTTATCCATAGATTGTAAAGTTCATCGAAGAAGATGGAATGAATAAAAAAAATTATTATGAATGAGCTGCGATGTTCAAATGATGAACAAGCATCTCTAATTCACTCATCTAAAATGGGACCCATCCCCCCATTGCGTATTGGTACTTATCGGGTATAGAATAGATTTGCTTCTCTTTGTTCCTACGAACAGAATTTTTCTGTTATTACCAACGGAATGCAATATAAATGCACCCTTGCTCCGAGATAATCCATTGAAAAGGAGAAGTCCATAGCATAAGCAGAGTCTTTTCCAATGCGATAAAGTAACATAGTATCTATTTTTCTTTGATAAAGGGGTATTTCCATGGGTTTGCCTTGGTA
>JAJJMC010001770.1:17500-32500 GCA_023531435.1 Papaver californicum | reverse complement strand
CGGGATTATTGACAGTACCCTTTTTGGAGAATGTTAATAAATTCCAAAACCCGTTTCGTCGTCCAGTAGCTACAACCGTCTTTTTGATTGGGACCGCAGTAGCTCTTTGGTTGGGTATTGGAGCAACATTACCTATTGATAAATCTTTAACTTTAGGTCTTTTTTAAATTGACTCAACCGTGAAATAGAAATAAAAAAACGACGTGTGTATCTAGGGAGGATTCACTTTGAAGCGACTATTCCCTAGATACACCTATTCAACAAAATTCTAGATTTACCCAAAATATATGGATCCTACTGAAGACCCAAAACCTATTTTATTTTTTCTTTCTAAAAAGGATTAAATCATTCCAATGGATTCAAAAAAGAAAACTTGTTCTTTGGTAAATCAATTGCGAAACGCTTTTGTAGAATATCTAATATCTGTTTTACATCTTCTATGCGAAAATGATCTATTTTCATAAGATCTTCTTGACTCTTATTCAAAAGGTCTAATAATGTATATATATTGGACCTTTTGAGACAATTATAGATCCTGGGAGACAATTCTGATTGGTCAATAAAAATACATTTCAATGCTATTTCTTTTTTGCTTTTGCTTAGTTTATCCAATTTATTCTGAAAGGTAAAAAAGGGTATAGTAACTATGTTTTGATTGTCCTCTAAATTTGTGTCACGTTCTTCCGCATGTAGAAAGGGTATAAATAAATCGATCAAATTACGGGAGGCCTCGTGAAGTGCTTCTTTAGGAGTTAAACTTCCATTCGTCCATATTTCTAGAAAAAGTATTTCTTGTTTTTCATTTCCATTCCCATAAGAATGAATACTATGATTCGCATTTCGAACAGGCATGAATACTGCATCTATAGTAAAACTTCCATCTTGTGCATTATTTGGTGTTTTCATCCGATATCCACGATTCCTCTCGATTTGTAGTCCAATACACAAATCCATTGGTTCCGTTAGGCTAGCTATATGCTGTGTAGTATCAACAATTTCCACAGAAGGCGGTGAGATGATGTCTTGAGCAGTTACGTATCCAGGACCCCTGACGCAAATGGATGCGTCGCGAGTTCCATACAGATTACTTCTTAATACAATTTCTTTCAAATTCATTAAAATTTCATGTACGGATTCTTCAATACCTACTATAGTAGAATACTCATGTGGTATTTTGTCAGATTTTGCACGTGTGATACATGTTCCTTCTATTTCTCCAAGCAAAGCCCTTCGCATCGCGATGCCTATTGTATCGGCTTGACCCTTCATAAGCGGAGACAAAATAAAACGGCCATAATAAAGACGCTTACTGTCTGCTCTAGATTCAACACACTTCCACTGTAGTGTCCGAGTAGATACTGCTACTTCCTCTCGAAGCATAGTAATTTTTTTTGATCAGATTATTGAATCATTTTTTTCTCTTGAAATCTGTTCCATTCTTATTTCTACACACGTCTTTTTTTAGGAGGTCTACATCCATTATGTGGCATAGGGGTTACATCCCGTACGAAACTTAATAGTATACCACTTCTACGAATGGCTCGTAATGCTGCATCTCTTCCGAGACCAGGACCCTTTATCATGACTTCTGCTCGTTGCATACCCTGATCGACTACTGTACGAATAGCATTCCCTGCTGCGGTTTGGGCAGCAAACGGTGTCCCTCTTCTTGTGCCCCTGAATCCACAAGTACCGGCGGAGGACCAAGAAACCACCCGACCCCGTACATCTGTAACTGTTACAATGGTATTGTTGAAACTTGCTTGAACATGAATAACTCCTTTTGGTATTCTACGTCCAGTCTTACGTGAACTAATACGTCCATTCCTACGTGAACCAACTCTTGGTATAGGTTTTGCCATCTTTTATCATCTCATCAATATGAGTCAGAGATATACGGATATATCCATTTCAGGTTAAAACAGATCCTTCATTTTATTTGTACGTTGGGTCCTTTTTCGAAGGATTATCCTTGTCTCTGTTTATGTCTCGGGTTGGAACAAATTACTATAATTCGTCCCCGACGGCGAATCAGTCGACATTTTTCACAAATTTTACGAACAGAGGCCCTTATTTTCATATTTGTCATTCCTTACCTTAATTCCGAATCTACTCCTTGGAAGAAAATAAGTCTCTTGGAATTTTGAACCTCGAGTTGTATCCCCACGAAAATAATGTCGAAAAAAATACACCTAATCGTTCGAATCTTTATTGCGGAGTCTATAAATTATACGTCCCCTTGTTGAATCATAACGACTTACTTCTATTTTGACTTTATCTCCTGGTAGTATCCGTATAAAACTACGTCGGATCCTTCCTGAAACATAACCTAGAATCAGATCTTCATTATCTAAGCGAACCCGGAACATGCCATTGGGAAGTGATTCAGTAATTAAACCTTCATGAATCCATTTTTGTTCTTTCATTTCAGGTAACCCCCTTGAAGTATCAACTAATGGAGGAGGAGTGATATTAGGCAACCAGTCCTTCCTCTTTTTTTTTTTTTTTCGCAATATAGGAAGTTACCAATTCAATTCAGATATCAGAAAGATCACCATATATAACACAAAATTTCTCCTCCGATTCCTTCTAGCCGAGCTTCTCGGTCTGTCATTATACCTCGAGAAGTAGAAAGAATAACAATCCCCATTCCTCCTAAAATCCTAGGAATTCGTTGAGAGTTGGAATAGATTCGTAGACCGGGCCGGCTGATACGTTTTAAAATTGTTCTATATGGCCCTTTCCTATTCCTTCTATGTCGAAGGGTTGAAACCAAGAAATTTTTGTTGCTTTCTCGATGTTTTCTCACGTTTTCGATAAAGCCTTCTCGTAGAAGGATTTTCACAATGTTTTCGGTAATATTCGTAGATGCTATTCGAACCGTTCCTTTTTTATCCATGTCAGCATTTCGTATCGAAGTTATTATGTCAGCAATTGTGTCCCTACCCATGATGAACTATAATTATTGGTGCCTCCGAGTTTTAATATAATCAACATGCTCGTTATTTTTTTTATTATAAAGTTAAGGGATATACGTGATACATAATCTACAAAATTAATTTAATTCATTCCCAAGACCCTACTCTATCATATCACGGGCTTGTCTATTAGTCTTTATTCTAGATAGTATTTATAATACCTCAGGAGCTAATGATACTATTTTAGTAAAATTCAACTGTCTCAATTCCCGAGCGATCGCACCAAAAACCCGAGTTCCTTTTGGATTTCCTTCTTGATCAATGACAACTGCGGCATTGTCATCATATCGTATTATCATACCGTTGTCACGTTTAAGTTCTTTACATGTACGTACAATTACAGCTCTGATCACCTCTGATCTTTCTAGAGGCATATTGGGCACTGCTTCTTTGATTACAGCAACAATAACGTCACCAATATGAGCATATCGACGATTACTAGCTCCTATGATTCGAATACACATCAATTTTCGAGCCCCACTGTTGTCCGCTACATTTAAAAGGGTTTGAGGTTGAATCATATCATTATTTTTTATCGTTTCTTTCAATGCAAAGAAAGGGCAAAAGAAAAAAGAAATATTTTTTGTCCAGAAAAAAAGGCCTGCGGTTGTTTGTTTTTTCATCACAAAGACTCCTTTCCTTTGGTTGCACATCCCTATTCTGCAATAAGGAATTGAGTTCGTATAGGCATTTTGGACGCAGCGATTGAAATAGCTTCTCTGGCTACAATTTCTGATACTCCACCCATTTCATAAAGTATTCGACCCGGTTTAACGACAGATACCCAATATTCGGGAGATCCCTTCCCCGAGCCCATACGCGTTTCTGTAGGTCTTAATGTAACAGGTTTGTCTGGAAATATACGTACCCATATTTTTCCACCACGACGCGCATATCGTGTCATTGCTCGTCGCCCTGCTTCTATTTGTCTAGATGTGATCCAGGCCGGTTCAAGTGCCTGAAGAGCATATCTACCGAAACTAATATGATTGCCTCGGTAAGATATTCCCTTCATTCTTCCTCTATGTTGTTTACGGAATTTGGTTCTTTTGGGGTTATAGTTGATGGTTGTTTGTTATTCTCAATTCCATCTCTACTGCAGAACCGGACATGAGAGTTTCTTCTCATCCAGCTCCTCGCGAATGAAATGATTCCATAATATTACGAATATGTATTGAATTTCTAATAGACTGAATCATAGGTTTTTTGAGATCTAATCTGTCACGTAAAAATTTATATATCTTGGGTTTTATATACAACCGGAAATATACCTCTAGAATATAGAATTTTTTTTACGAATCTTTATTTTGACCTTTATTGAATCCAAAAAACTTAGCAATCCAATAAGGCCTTCGCGGGCGAATATTGACTCTTTCAATATCTGTTTAATTCGTAGGGTCAGTCCTTGACCTCTCAGAATAAATGAATAGGTTTCCTGGTTCTTTCCGCCATCCCACCTAATGAATCATTAGGATTCGTTTTCAATGGAATCTTCTGCAGTCATAGGTTCCGTCGTTCCCATCACTTCTTGGTTAATGGCTAGGCCTGAACTCTGCAACGGAGCTCCTAATTCAATTTGTTGTTCCTGAGTCAATCTACTCAGTCTTTATTGACTCGAAGCTCTCTTTTATTTGTATTTCTTTTTCCTATGAACCGGATTCATTTAATGATTAATTATGATTATGGCCGAATCCATATTGATGCTTTATTACACTGCCTTTGTATGAGATTATTCATAGACCATACATATTGGAATCATATATCATTGATATTCTCCTTCTCTCTTTCTCTCCCCCTTCCATTTATCCACATCCTTTTTTTTGTTTCACATCACAATCCACGATCAGATTGGTTTTTCTTTTATGTATATGTAATATAAAAAAGATTTCAGTTGCTACAACGATATGATCAATACATCATATAGTGACTGTTTCTTTGGATCCCGATAATACGAAGCAATGAGCTGGTTATTAGTTACATAGTTCTTAGTTCAGACTTTGGGGCCGTCCTTTCCTTTTTTAATCTAATCTAAACTAAAAAAACCGACGAGTCACACACTAAGCATAGCAATTATACCAAAGGGTCAATCTAATTTTTATTTAACCCTATAGAATTAGAAGATTTGAAATTAATCATTTTAGATTAAAGAGAAAAAAATGAAAGGTTTTTTTTGTCCAGTGCTAGATAGAAAAGTAAAAGAAGAGATCTTTGATTATTTCTCGTCTGCAAATATCCAAATTTTTATGCCTAATACCCCATAAATAGTCCGAACTGTATACGAACAATAATCAATTTTAGCTCGAATGGTTTGTAGGGGAACCCTGCCTTCTCTGATCCATTCGACACGCGCAATTTCTTTTCCGTCGATACGTCCTGCAATTTGTACTTGAATTCCTTTTGTATCTGCTTGCTCAGTTAATTCAATAGCTTTTTTCATTGCCTTTCGAAATGAAACTCTATTTTTTAATTGCCCAGCTATAAATTCGGCAAGAATATTAGGGTCTCCATAGGGTTTTGCAATTCTTGTAATAGCAATGTTGAGTTTTCGGTTCACAGAATTAAAACCTTTTTGTACATTGATCTGTAATTCTTCAATTCCTCTCGGTTTACCCTCTATTAACCATTTTGGAAATCCCATATAGATTATGACCTGGACCAGGTCGATTCTTTTTTGAATCTCTATACGCGCAATTCCCTCTACACCCGAAGATATTCTCATATTTTTTTGTACATAATTCTTGATACAATCCCGTATTTTTTGATCTTCCTGTAGACCCTCAGAATAACTTTTTGGTTGTGCAAACCAAAGGGAATGGTGCTTTTGGGTTGTACCAAGTCTAAAACCAAGTGGATTTATTTTTTGTCCCATACACCCTCGCTTTCTTCATTAGCCCATTTTAGTCTTTCGTGCTCTACCATACATAGATACCTCTCTCTAACATCCGTATATTTATCTATATATACATATCCCGTTTTTCTTAACCATATGAAATAGTCTTGATCTTTAGATATATCTTTCAATACAATAGTTATATGACAGGTGGGTCTTTTGATCGGATAACTACGTCCTCGAGCTCGAGGCTTTAACTTTTTCACAATAGTACCCTCGTTGACTTCGGCTTGACTAATGATTAAATCTGTTTCCTTGAAACCCATATTGTGACTAGCATTTGCTGCTGCTGAATAAACCAATTTAAAAATAGGATAACATGCTCGATAAGGCATGAGTTCTAGTATCATAAGTGTTTCCTCGTAGGAACGCCCACGAATCTGATCGATTACTCTTCGTGCTTTGTGAGCAGACATACATATATGTTGACCTAAAGCGGATACTTCCACATCTGGGTCCCTCTTTATCATAAGGTTAACCTCCCACTAATGAACGACGAGCACCCATATTAACTTTATTATTATTAACATTAACGACGAGATTTATTATCGCTTCTCGCATGTCCCCGGAAATTTAGAGTAGGTGCAAATTCTCCCAATTTGTGACCCACCATACGATCTGTTATATAAATAGGCAGATGGTCTTTTCCATTATGAATAGCAATTGTATGGCCGATCATTGTGGGTATAATGGTAGATGCCCGGGACCAAGTTACTATTATTTCTTTTTCCCCCCTGATGTTGAGCTTTTCAATTTTTGCTAATAAATGATTAGCAACAAAAGGATTTTTTTTTAGTGAACGTGTCACAGCTAATTACTCCTATCTTTTTTTCTTTTGTAAAGACGAAGAAACATATTCTCGATTTTCTCTCCTATTTAGTACGTCGACGAAGAATCAAACTATCACTATATTTATTCCTTTTTCTACTTCTTCTTCCAAGCGCAGGATAACCCCAAGGGGTTGTGGGTTGTTTTCTACCAATTGGGGCCCTTCCTTCACCACCCCCATGGGGATGGTCTACAGGGTTCATAACTACCCCTCTTACTACAGGACGCTTACCTAGCCAACGCTTAGATCCGGCTCTACCCAAACTTTTCTGGTTCACCCCAACATTACCCACTTGTCCGACTGTTGCTGAGCAGTTTTTGGATATCAAACGGACCTCCCCAGACGGTAATTTTAATGTGGCCGATTTACCCTCTTTTGCAATCAGTTTCGCTACAGCACCCGCTGCTCTAGCTAATTGTCCACCCTTTCCAAGTGTGATTTCTATGTTATGTATGGCCGTGCCTAAGGGCATATCGGTTGAAGTAGATTCTTCTTTTTGATCAATCAAAACCCCTTCCCAAACTGTACAAGCTTCTTCCAAAGCATACGGCTTTCTGGATGTATATAATGATATCTAGACAGATGGATCTTATATGAATCGTATGATGAAGTACCACATGAGTGGATATATTGGAATCCAAATCTGCCGAATCACTCATGTTATGATCTTCTACATCCTAGGTCTCCCCGTTCCATCATCTGGCTTATGTTCTTCATGTAGCATTCAGACCGAATGACTCTATGAAATTACGTCGATATTTCCACATATTACGGGTAACGTAGGAGACATCTCTATTTTTCCCCGGGGGTAGAATTACCACTGCTTAGCTTTCAATTCGCCTCTGACCATCAAATGAAATGTGAATAACCCGTCCTCCTCTCTTTGAAACAAGGGGCGCTTCCGGTTCTGTCGGTGCTTCAAACAATTTTGTCTTCTCCATATTACCATATCTCTAGAGTCAATAATTTTATATGAGGAACTACTGAACTCAATCACTTGCTGCCGTTACTCTTCAGTTTTCTGTTGAGGTCTATCCCGTAGAGGTACTCAAATTGGATCAGTGATTGATTTCTAGGTTTCGTCGTAAACCTAATTGGTTACTTCCAATTACGTAAATCAATGGTTCAAACCGCACTCAAAGGTAGGGCATTTCCCATTGAGATAGGAACTTCTGTACCAGAAACAATGGTATCTCCAATTATAGCCCCTCTGGGATGTAAAATATATCTCTTCTCACCATCCCCATAGTGTATGAGACAAATGTATGCATTTCGGTTGGGGTCGTATTCTATGGTTACGATTCTACCAGATATGTCTTTTTCATTCCGTCGAAAATCTATTTTACGGTATAGACGCTTATGACCTCCCCCTCTATGCCTTGCGGTAATGATGCCTCTGGCATTACGACCTTTACCACAATGACGCTGTCCAGAGATCAAATTATTTCGTGAATTGGATTTCACTTGACTGTCTACGGCCCCATTGCGTGTGCTCGGAGTAGAAGTTTTGTATAAATGTATCGCCGTGTTATTAAGTATTTTTTTTTAAGTTCTTTTCTTTCTAAGAGGTGGAATAGAATAACCCGGTTGAAGCGTAATGATCATACGTTTGTAATGCATTGTATGTCCCATAGGTCCCATTCTTCTACCCTTTCCCGGGAGTCGATGACTATTCATAGCTATTACCTTGACACCAAAGAAGAGTTCGACCCAATGCTTTATTTCTGTCCTAGTTGATCCTGATTCGACATTAGAAGTATATTGATTGTTCCCCAATAACCGAATACTTTTGTCTGTAAATACTGCATATTTGATTCCATCCATAAATCCATTTTCTTCCCTATGAGTTCCAGTATTGATAAGAATTCTAGTTCTTACTGTTCATATGTTATGGTATGAATATACCATACCAATTCGTTATGTATGGATGATGAGATTCCATTGATACAGAGCCAATTCCAATAGACTTATTGAACGTTCCCATTGGCGTGCATCCAGCAGGAATTGAACCTACGAATTTGCCAATTATGAGTTGGGCGCTTTAACCATTCAGCCATGGATGCTTAACAGGGATCATCGTACATCGTGAATAACCAAATTCCAATTGAAATGAAATCTTTAGGAGGAATCAATGAAACAGGAATCAATGAAACGACATCAATTCAAATCCTGGATCTTCGAATTGAGAGAGATATTGAGAGAGATCAAGAATTCTCACTATTTCTTAGATTCATGGACCAAATTCGATTCAGTGGGATCTTTCACTCACATTTTTTTCCACCAAGAACGTTTTATGAAACTCTTTGACCCCCGAATTTGGAGTATCCTCCTTTCACGCGATTCACAGGGTTCAACAAGCAATCGATATTTCACGATCAAAGGTGTAGTACTGCTTGTAGTAGCGGTCCTTATATATCGTATTAACAATCGAAATATGGTCGAAAGAAAAAATCTCTATTTGATGGGGCTTCTTCCTATACCTATGAATTCCATTGGACCCAGAAATGATACATCGGAAGAATCTTTTTGGTCTTCCAATATTAATAGGTTGATTGTTTCGCTCCTCTATCTTCCAAAAGGGAAAAAGATCTCTGAGAGTTGTTTCATGGATCCGAAAGAGAGTACTTGGGTTCTCCCAATAACGAAAAAGTGTATCATGCCTGACTCTAACTGGGGTTCGCGGTGGTGGAGGAACCGGATCGGAAAAAGGTGGAATTCTAGTTGTAAGATATCTAAGGAAACCGTAGCTGGAATTGAGATCTCATTTAAAGAGAAAGATATCAAATATCTGGAGTTTCTTTTTGTATCCTATACGGATGATCCGATCCGCAAGGACCATGATTGGGAATTGTTTGATCGTCTTTCTCTGAGGAAGAAGCGAAACATAATCAACTTGAATTCGGGCCAGCTATTCGAAATCTTAGTGAAACACTGGATTTGTTATCTCATGTCTGCTTTTCGTGAAAAAAGACCAATTGAAGTGGAGGGTTTCTTCAAACAACAAGGAGCTGAGTCAACTATTCAATCAAATGAGATTGAACATGTTTCCCATCTCTTCTCGAGAAACAAGTGGGGTATTTCTTTGCAAAATTGTGCTCAATTTCATATGTGGCAATTCCGCCAAGATATCTTCGTTAGTTGGGGGAAGAATCTGCACGAGTCGGATTTTTTGAGGAACGTATCGAGAGAGAGTTGGATTTGGTTAGACAATGTGTGGTTGGTAAGCAAGGATCGGTTTTTTAGCAAGGTACGGAATGTATCGTCAAATATTCAATATGATTCCACAAGATCTATTTTCGTTCAAGTAACGAATTCTAGCCAATTGAAAGGATCTTCTGATCAATCCAGAGACCCTTTCGATTCGATTAGTAATGAGGATTCGGAATATCACACATTGATCAATCAAAGAGAGATTCAACAACTAAAAGAAAGATCGATTCTTTGGGATCCTTCCTTTCTTCAAACGGAACGAACAGAGAGAAAATCAGACCGATTCCCGAAATGCCTTTCTGGATATTCCTCAATGTCCCGGCTATTCACGGAACGTGAGAAGCAGATGAATAATCATCTGCTTCCGGAAGAAATCGAAGCAATTCTTGGGAATTCTACAAAATCAATTCGTTCCTTTTTCTCTGACAGATGGTCAGAACTTCATCTGGGTTCGAATCCTACTGAGAGGTCCACTAGAGATCATAAATTGTTGAAGAAAGAACAAGATGTTTCTTTTGTCCCTTCCAGACGATCGGAAAATAAAGAAATGGTTGATATATTCAAGATAATTACGTATTTACAAAATACCGTCTCAATTCATCCTATTTCATCAGATCCGGGATGTGATATGGTTCCGAAGGATGAACCGGATATGGCCAGTTCCAATAAGATTTCATTCTTGAACCAAAATCCATTTTTTTCTTTCTTTCATCTATTCCATGACCGAAACAGGGGGGGGTACACGTTACACCGCGATTTTGAATCAGAAGAGAGATTTCAAGAAATGGCAGATCTATTCACTCTATCAATAACCGAGCCGGATCTGGTGTATCATAAGGGATTTTCCTTTTCTATTGATTCCTACGGGTTGGATAAAAAAAAATTATTGAATGAGGTATTCAACTCCAGGGATGAATCGAAAAAGAAATCTTTCTTGGTTCTACCTCCTATTTTTTATGAAGAGAATGAATCTTTTTATCGAAGGATCAGAAAAAAATCGGTCCGGATCTCCTGCGGGAATGACTTGGAAGATCCAAAACCAAAAAGAGTGGTATTTGCTAGCAACAACATAATGGAGGCAGTCAATCAATATAGATTGATCCGAAATCTGATTCAAATCCAATATAGCACCTATGGGTACATAAGAAATGTATCGAATCGATTCTTTTATGGAATTCAAAGGGATCAAATAGGAAATGATACTCTGAATCATAGAACTATAATGAAATATACGATCAACCAACATTTATCGAATTTGAAAAAGAGTCAGAAGAAATGGTTCGATCCTCTTATTTCTCGAACCGAGAGATCCATGAATCGGGATCCTAATGCATATAGATACAAATGGCCCAACGGGAGCAATAATTTCCAGGAACATTTGGAACATTTCGTTTCTGAGCAGAAGAGCCGTTTTCAAGTAGTGTTCGGTCGATTACGTATTAATCAATATTCGATTGATTGGTCCGAGGTTATCGACAAACAAGATTTGTCCAAGTCACTTCTCTTTTTGTCCAAGTCACTTCTCTTTTTGTCTAAGTCACTTCCTTTTTTCTTTGTGAGTATCGGGAATATCCCCATTCATAGGTCCGAGATCCACATCTATGAATTGAAAGGGCCGAATGATCAACTCTGCAATCAGTTGTTAGAATCAATAGGTGTTCAAATCGTTCATTTGAATAAATTGAAACCCTTCTTATTGGATAATCGTGATACTTCCCAAAAATCGAAATTCTTGATCAATGGAGGAACAATATCACCGTTTTTATTCAATAAGATACCAAAGTGGATGATTGACTCATTTCATACTAGAAATAATCGCAGGAAAGACTTTGATAACACCGATTCCTATTTCTCAATGATATCCCACGATCGAGACAATTGGCTGAATCCCGTGAAACCATTTCATAGAAGTTCATTGATCTCTTCTTTTTATAAAGCAAATCGACTTCGATTCTTGAATAATCCACATCACTTCTGGTTCGATTGTAACAAAAGATTCCCTTTTTATGTGGAAAAGGCCCGTATCAATAATTATGATCTTACGTATGGACAATTCCTCAATATCTTGTTCATTCGCAACAACATTTTTTCTTTGTGCGTCGGTCCAAAAAAACATGTTTTTTTGGAGAGAGATACTATTTCATCAATCGAGTCACAGGTATCTAACATATTCATACCTAACGATTTTCCACAAAGTGGTGACGAAAGGTATAACTTGTACAAATCTTTCCATTTTCCAATTCGATCCGATCCATTCGTTCGTAGAGCTATTTACTCGATCCCAGACATTTCTGGAACACCTCTAACAGAGGGACAAATAGTCAATTTTGAAAGAACTTATTGTCAACCTCTTTCAGATATGAATCTCTCTGATTCAGAAGGGAAGAACTTGCATCAGTATCTCAATTTCAATTCAAACATGGGTTTGATTCACACTCCATGTTCTGAGAAATATTTACCATCCGAAAAGAGGAAAAAACAGAGTCTTTGTCTAAAGAAATGCGTTGAGAAATGGCAGATGTATAGAACCCTTCAACGAGATAGTGCTTTTTCAAATCTCTCAAAATGGAATCTGTTACAAACATATATGCCATGGTTCCTTACTTCGGCAGGGTGCAAATATCTAAATTTCACCCTTTTAGATACTTTTTCAGACCTATTGCCGATACTAAGTAGCAGTCAAAAATTTGTATCCGTTTTTCATGATATTATGCATGGATCAGATACATCATGGCCAATTCCTCAGAAAAAATTGTGGGCGATTCTTCCACAATGGAATCCGATAAGTGAGATTTCGAGTAAGTGTTTACATAATCTTCTTCTGTCCGAAGAAATGATTCATCGAAATAATGAGTCACCCGTTCCATTGATATGGATACATCTGAGATCACCAAATGCTCGGGAGTTCCTCTATTCAATCCTTTTCCTTCTTCTTGTTGCTGGATATCTCGTTCGTACACATCTTCTCTTTGTTTCCCGGGCCTCTAGTGAGTTACAGACAGAGTTCGAAAAGATCAAATCTTTGATGATTCCATCATACATGATTGAGTTGCGAAAACTTCTGGATAGGTATCCTACATCTGAACTGAACTCTTTCTGGTTAAAGAATCTCTTTCTAGTTGCTCTGGAACAATTAGGAGATTCTCTAGAAGAAATACGGGGTTCTGCTTCTGGTGGCAACATGCTATTGGGTGGTGGTCCCACTTATGGGGTCAAATCAATACGTTCTAAGAAGAAATATTTGAATATCAATCTCATCGATATCATAAGTATCATACCAAATCCCATCAATCGAATCACTTTTTCGAGAAATACGAGATATCTAAGTCGTACAAGTAAAGAGATCTATTCATTGATAAGAAAAAGAAAAAACGTGAACGTTGATTGGATTGATGATAAAATAGAATCCTGGGTCGCGAACAGTGATTCGATTGATGATGAAGAAAGAGAATTCTTGGTTCAGTTCTCCACCTTAACGACAAAAAAAAGGATTGATCAAATTCTATTGAGTCTGACTCATAGTGATCATTTATCAAAGAATGACTCTGGTTATCAAATGGTTGAACAACCGGGATCAATTTACTTACGATACTTAGTTGACATTCATAAAAAAGATCTAATGAATTATGAGTTCAATAGATCCTGTTTAGCAGAAAGACGGATATTCCTTGCTCATTATCAGACAATCACTTATTCACAAACCTCGTGTGGGGCTAATAGTTTTCATTTCCCATCTCATGGAAAACCCTTTTCGCTCCGCTTAGCCCTATCCCCGTCTAGGGGTATTTTAGTGATAGGTTCTATAGGAACTGGACGATCCTATTTGGTCAAATACCTAGCGACAAACTCTTATGTTCCTTTCATTACGGTATTTCCGAACAAGTTCCTGGATGACAAGCCTAAAGGTTATCTTATTGATGATATTGATGGTAGTGACAATATCGAGATTGATGCTAGTGACGATATCGATGATGACCTTGATACAGAGCTGCTAACTATGACGAATGCGCTAACTATGTATATGACGCCGAAAAAAGACCGATTTGATATCACCCTTCAATTCGAATTAGCAAAAGCAATGTCTCCTTGCATAATATGGATTCCAAACATTCATGATCTGTATGTGAATGAGTCGAATTACTTATCCCTCGGTCTATTAGTGAACTATCTCTCCAGGGATTGTGAAAGATGCTCCACTAGAAATCTCCTTGTTATTTCTTCGACTCATATTCCCCAAAAAGTAGATCCCGCTCTAATAGCTCCGAATAAATTAAATACATGCATTAAGATACGGAGGCTTCTTATTCCACAACAACGAAAGCACTTTTTCACTCTTTCATATACTAGGGGATTTCACTTGGAAAAGAAAATGTTCCATACTAATGGATTCGGGGCCATAACCATGGGCTCCAATGCACGAGATCTTGTAGCACTTACCAATGAGGCCCTATCCATTAGTATTACACAGAAGAAATCCATTCTAGACACTAATACAATTAGATCCGCTCTTCATAGACAAACTTGGGATTTGCGATCCCAGGTAAGATCGGTTCAGGATCATGGGATCCTTTTCTATCAGATAGGAAGGGCTGTGGCACAAAATATACTTCTAAGTAATTGCCCCATAGATCCTATATCTATCTATATGAAGAAGAAATCATGTAAGGAAGGGGATTCTTTTTTGTACAAATGGTACTTCGAGCTTGGAACGAGCATGAAGAAATTAACGATACTTCTTTATCTTTTGAGTTGTTCTGCCGGATCGGTCGCTCAAGATCTTTGGTCTCTACCCGGACCCGATGAAAAAAATGGGATCACTTCTTATGGATTCGTTGAGAATGATTCTGATCTAGTTCATGGCCTATTAGAAGTAGAAGGCGCTCTGGTGGGATCCTCACGGACAGAAAAAGATTGCAGTCAGTTTGATAATGATCGAGTGACATTGCTTCTTCGGTCCGAACCAAGAAATCCCTTAGATATGATGCAAAATGGATCTTGTTCTTTTGTTGATCAGAGATTTCTATATGAAAAAAACGAGTCGGAGTTTGAAGAAGGAGCCCTCGACCCGGAACAGATAGAGGAGGATTTATTCA
>JAJJMC010001757.1:0-10050 GCA_023531435.1 Papaver californicum | reverse complement strand
TATCATCAGTATCTACGATTTCCAACACCACGAGGAGAGATGGAGATAAAGGGTGATCAAGAAGATGCTAAACTTTGTATAATGGCAGAGACAAGAATAAATGAAGAACGGGAGCATTTACAATGTAAAAAGAAAAAAGAGTCAAAAATTAAAGCAAAGGAAGAAGAAATAAATCAATACCTAGAAAAAAATGCAAAAAATAAAATAGAAAGTGAAAAGGCAGAGAATAGTAAAAATCAAGAAAATTTGGAAAATCAGCCGCAGAAAGGGGCGATGTAGCAATTAAAGGGAACCCCAACTCCAATTGGGATTCCAAAACCAGTTTTCACCCCAGTAGAGCAAACAAAAATCATAAACATTGGCACTGCAGAATGCCCCAAACAAGTGCGAATTGGGACATTAATAAAATCAGATGTGGAACATCAAATAGTCAAATTACTCTGTGAATATACAGATGTGTTCGCTTGGAGAATAGAAGACATGTCGGGGATCGATCCCAGCATCGTCCAGCATGAATTAAAAATACATCCTGATGCAATTCCTTTTCGCCAACGGATACGAAAAGTCGCACCGGAATATCATGAACCAGTGGAAAAAGAATTAACAAAACTTTTAGATGCAGGGTTCATTCGAGAGGTACGATACCCTACATGGATTTCTAATATGGTAATTTTCCCGAAGAAGAACGGTGGAGTAAGAATTTGTATAGATTTCACCAATCTAAATAAGGCATGTCCAAAAGATAGTTATCCACTCCCAAACATTGACCAGTTAGTAGATGCTGTTGAGGGACATGAGATGTTATCATTTATGGACGGACAATCTGGGTACAACCAGATAGCATTAGCAGAAGCAGATCAGGAACACACATCGTTCTTTACTCCGCGAGGATTGTATTGCTACACTAGAATGCCATTTGGACTACGGAATGCAGGAGCGACATATCAACGCCTAGTGGATGCAATATTCAAACCATGGATCGGAAAAACTTTGGAAGTTTACGTGGATGACATGTTAGTAAAAAGCAAGTTATCTGGTGATCATTTGCAGAACCTGGCTGAGATTTTTGGTGCACTACGAAAGTATAAGATGAAAATAAATCCAGAAAAGTGTATTTTTGGTGTTACATCAGGGCGATTTTTAGGATATCTGGTTACAAAAGATGGAATTCAAGTTGATCCAGCAAAAATACGAGCAATAACGGATATGCCATCACCAAACAGTATAAAGAGTGTACAGAAGTTAAATGGGTGTTTGGCTGCACTAAGTAGATTTATTGCAAGATCATCAGAACGATGTAAACCCTTTTTTGATGTACTTAAGAAGAAAAATAAGTTTGAATGGAACGATCGTTGTGAGCAAGCATTTCAAAGTATAAAATTACATCTTGCCACATTGCCAGCATTACAAAAACCAGAACCAGAAGAAATGTTAACTTTGTACATAGCAGCAACAGAAAATGCAATCAGTGGAGTAATGGTGCGAACGAATGAGAAGATCGAGAAACCTGTATACTACATCAGCAAGACTTTGATATTCAGCAGAAAGAAATTATACTAAGATTGAACAATTAATTTTGTCAGTGGTATTTGCTACTCAAAAGTTACGCACTTATTTTCTCACTCATTATGTTCGTATATTAACCAAAGCTCCATTGGAATCAGTTTTAAAGAATACAGGGAAGGTAGGAAGAATAGCAAAATGGAACGCTCAGCTAGAACAATACAACATTGTTTACGAGATACAAACTGCGCAGAAATCCCAAGTTCTAGCTGATTTTTTGGCAGATATTCCAATCGAGGAAGAGTATGAAATTCAAGGACTTCCGGGGTGTGAAGAAGAAGAACCAGTAGATATCCTAGATTCAAATAGTTCACAACGATGGGAGGTTTTTGTTGATGGGTCGCGAAATAAAGAAGGGGCAGGAATAGGTATCGTGATTACAGCACCAAAGGGAGAACGTATGGTACACTCATTTCGACTTGAGTTCGAAGAGCATACAAATAACATAGTAGAATATGAAGCAGTAGTTCATGCTCTCAAACTCATTATTGAACTAGGGATAAGTGATGTAAGACTCACAAGTGACTCGCAGCTGGTGATCAGACAGATCGAGTTAAAATATCAAACGATCGATGAGGACTTGGAACGATACAAAAATCTTGTACAAAGTTTAACAGTTTGTATTCCAAATATTATTTTTCGACATTTGTCTCGTGAAAAGAATCGACATGCAGATGCACTGGCGTATATCTCGTCCATGATAAATGACCCAAATACCAAAGCGCTAAAAATTGGGAGAATATACGAGCCATCCATAAGAGCACAAGTGTTAAATAACATAGAGGAAGATGGTATCGATGACTTATCCATACAAAGTGCCACATCTACATCGCAACAAGAAAATGATCAACCAAGTAAGCCCGATTGGAGAGCCCCGATACATCAATATTTACAAAATAAAGTATTACCAACAGATTCTAAAGAAGCAAGGAAAATTCAACTTAAGTCAAACAGTTACCAACTTAGAGATGGAATTCTTTATCGACATTCTTTTCTTGGACCATTATTTCGATGTTTATCACAAAAAGAAAGATTGCGAATTCTCAAAGAAATACATTATGGAGATGCAGGAAACCATAGTGGAAGACGATCACTAGCATTAAAAGCCAAAATGCAGGGTTATTATTGGATTTCCATGTTGAAAGATTCGGAAGAGATGGTTCGAAGGTGCGAAGAATGTCAACGATTTGGTAAGAAAATCAAAGCACCAGCTACGGAATTAAATTCAATTCTTAGTCCATGGCCATTTGCGAAATGGGGAGTTGATATAGTCGGACCATTAGCTGAAGGCACAAAGAAAAGAAAATATTTAATTGTGGCCACTGATTATTTCACCAAGTGGGTAGAAGCAAAAGCACTAGCGCGAATCAGAGACACAGATGTTTTTACATTTCTATTTGAGAATATCATTTGTAGGTTTGGGATTCCAGCAGCAATAGTCTCTGATAATGGAAAACAATTCCAGGGGAAGAATTTCGATATGCTATTTGAAACATATAATATTCAGAAACATAAGTCTACACCTTTTTACCCACAAAGTAATGGGCAAGCAGAATCCACAAATAAAACAATCGCAACAAATCTGAAGAAGACATTGGATGGATATTATAATAAGTGGTGCGAACAATTACATAATACATTATGGGCATACAGAACCACGAGAAAAGCTTCAACTGGAGAATCACCATATCTTCTTACTTATGGAACTGAAGCAGTAATACCAACAGAAGTTATTTTGCCTACGACCAGAACAGAAGCATGGGAGAAAAACCTAAATTCAGATCTCATGTTACAAAAATTGGATGACTTGGAAGAAAAAAGAGAAGTGGCACTCCAAAAGATGGAGAATTATCAAAGGGGATTAGCTCGAGACTACCATAAGCGGGTAAAATCCCGAAATTTTGTCCAAGGTCAATATGTCCTCCGGCAAATAACAGAACACCAAAGGGACAAAAGAGCAGGAAAATTCGCACCAACATGGGACGGACCATACGTGATTCAAGCATTGGCAGGACAAGGGTCGTACTATCTTCAGAATTTGCAAGGAGAAATTTTAAAGCATCCGTGGAATGCACAATATTTAAAGCTTTACTATCTGTGAATAACAATGCAATGTTACCACAAAAAGCAGGTACGTAGATAATTAATTCATTAATTTCTTTTATAATCACTCCAAGAACATCGTACCAAGGAAAATATTACAATTCCATTTAATCCCGGAATGTCATATACTTTGAATCCAGGAACATCATATCTTGGAGATTGTCATGATTATTACTATAATCAAAATTCCATTAATCCTGGAATTTCATATACTTTGAGCTCTCAAAATTACTCCAGGAACATCATATTCTGGATATCGTTGCGATTGACGACATAATCATATACAAAAGGTGAACATTATCCTTAGAGAATTTTATTAACAATGAAATTCTTATCAAGAAGGGGTTCCTAATTATTGGTTTATCAATTTTCAGAGTACAGTTCGGGACCAACCCTGTATCTTACCCCTGGCCCGGGTTTGTTTCGTATGTGTGGGATCTCGAACAACATGATTTGAGGTAAAAAGTACTTCAATTCATGGTACTTAGAAAATCATATGATAACCAAAAGAATTACTTAATCACATTTTCTTGTGCAGGAAATAACATTAAAGACATATCAAAAGGATGCAAGAGAAAATCAATGAAAGATAAACAAAGTACAAGATAGTGGAGTCAACAGTAAAATTATAAAGGACATAATCAGATATCGGGAAGACCGGATCGAGATGGTTGAGGAGGAACTGCAGGCACAGAAGCGCGCTTACTAAGCACTGAAGGATCGGATTGTGCACGATCTAAAGCAGTATTGAAGGACATTGCAATTTTCGCTTTAGCATCCTGCCTGACCCATTGAACGAAATCACGCCCAAAGTTGATTTCTATGTGAAGCTCTTCGATCTTTTGCTGATTTGCTTCTATTTGAGCACTAAGACACAATTTTTGATTTTTCTCTTCACTTAATTGTGCAGCTAGTGAATCAATCTTTTGTTCACGAGCAGTAATTTTGGAAAGTTCAGTAGATAGTCGAGCATGTAAACTCTCAATTTTTGAGGCGCTAAGAGTCACATTATATTCAGAAGTCTTTAACTCTTGAGTAATGTTTTTCACTGAATCTTTCGCCGTATTAAGCTCAGTTTCTACTTGTATTACTCGATCCTTAGCTTCATTAAATTTTTTCTCCAATTCTGAAAATACAAGAAAATATCAGACGAGTTTTATGATATCAAGAACTATAAAATCAGATAAACCAAAATGTACCTCTGACAACAGATTTAAACTCTAATTCTTTTTGAGTTAGCAATTTTACAACTTCTCGATATTTTGATTCTGCTTTATTACGCCTCCAAGTGGCTAAATCAAAACTATCGTTCAGTTGAGTCAGTTTTTCTCTAACCACATTCATCTCTTTGAAAACTTCCCTTGCATGATTATTCAATTGTACCATTCTACGTTCGATCCTAAATAATGTCTCCATATTTTCCACTGGACCTAGTATAAAATTTAAATGTTTCATATAAATCAAGTAAATAAAATAGTAATTGAAAAGGTATGAAAAATAAACCTTGATTTTGATTCTGAAGATCTTGATTGTGACCTTCAATAGTTCGAAGACGATCCTGTTGTTGCTGATATTGATCATTATGTTGATGTTGAAGCTGTTGAAGTTGTTGAAGTTGTTGTTGAAGAAGATCATTTTGCTGTTGCAATTCATCATTCACTTGTTGTAAGGAGGCATTCTTCTCCTTCATCTCCACTGATTCTTTCTTGAATATCAATCCCATCATGGTAGCTCGAGCCTTATAAAATTTATAACCACTAAATAGACAGTCGTTACTATATTGGAGTTGGGCTAAAGCTTGTTGCGGAAGTGAATATAATGAACTATCGGAAAGAGTCAAAACTTCATTGAAGGATGGAGGAGGCTTTACAGGAAAATTTTGCTCAAAAATATCACTCTTGGACCATGCATCCAAAGTTTCATCCATAGGAATCGCACTAAGTGAGTCCCGGAATCGAGACATGAAGCCAGAATCAGATTTGATAACCTCAGCAGTAGCTGAAACATTCCAAAGCCCTTGAGAAAGAAACCATTTATATGCTTCTTCTTCATCACCAACTAAATTAAAACCTTCACTGGAGATTCGATCGGAAATAGACTTCAGAGTAGAAGGATCGGCACTTGGAATTGAAGTATCGACCTCAACAGCAACAGAAGTAGATCGAACCAAAATTTCGGAAGGAGCGATCGATTCGAGAATTACTTCAGAAGTCCCTTCGACTTGAAGAGGGATCGAACTGGAAGGAGGGATCGAACTGGAAGGAGAGTTTTCTTCTTCAGTCCGGTCAGTAATGTTAGCTTCTTCAACGATGGCGGTATTAGCTTCAACATTCATATTTTCCACATCACCAATCGGAAGTATCTCGGCATTATCCTTCTCCGATGTATTCTCTTCTTCAACATGAGATACTTCATTCACTACATCAACAAGATCATCAATAACAATATCATCTCCCTCTTCTTGAGGAAGGCCAGAAAAAGTTTCCAATGCACCATTATCGGGTACAGGGGAATCAAGCACGAAATCAAAAGGAAGTGGAGAAACGATGTTATAAAAATTGGATGAAGTACCAGAAAGAGGTGCAACAATAGGATCGGATCGTTCCGATACCATAATTTCTGCTGGCATCGACGAAACTGGAATAACATCGATAGGATCATACTGATCCAATGGAAGAGCAACAATCGAGCTACCTTCTCCCTTATTCAAACTGGAAGCCATCTCTCCTACAACCTCAGTTGAAAGTTCAAGAGTTCTGGGCTTCTTCTGCTTCTTCTCTGCTGTGAGAATTAATTTTCGCTTTCCTTTACCCTCAACAGCAGGTTCGATCGATTGTTCATTCTCGACGATCTCTCTATTCTCGACGATTTTAATACCTCGATCAGGTGGAGGAAGGGGGATTCCGATGTCCAAAGAAGGATCGACCTGGAATCAAAAAAGTAATAACATTTAAAAAGACATTAAAGATCGATACACTATATCTAAAAGGAATGATATCAACTAAGAGTTCCGAACCTTGAAGTCAAATTTATAATCATCAAAGTTCAATCTCCAGGGGCAATAGTTCGGGAAACAATTGCGAAGATGTTGAATTTCACTAGTAGGGATGTCACCATATACCCAAGGCCCCTCGATCAGAATAGGGGTGCGATACCATTTATAATCATGTTCTCGACGAATTCTCTCATTTGAAGGAAAGTCAGCATTGGTATATGGAGCTACCTTGATTCTGGGGTCATCAACTTCTCGAAGAAGAGGAAACCCTTGGGAGCATTTGCGAACAGGACTAACACTCCATTTGACATAATTTTTAACAGTAATACCATCACCATAAGTATTCTGGAAATTCTCGGGCGTATAATGAACACGTTCTGAAGGATCGGGAACATAACAAGTAAGACGGGTACGACCCTCACTGCGAAGGGTACATTCATCGAGAATTCGCCACCAATTACCATTATACTGTGTGATAGAACGAAGTTGAGTATGTGGAGCCCTGCTGCGAGTAGCAAGAACTGTGAACTGGAAAGGGTTGTTCTTTTCATACAGAGGGAGATGAAGACCAGCTTCCAAGGCACCAACAGAAATTAATAATCTATGATGGGTATATTGAAATTTTTTCATCGAATCGTAGGTTATCATATCGGAAGCACTATCAACAAAAGAAACTTTAAATCCTTGAAGATTATGTCTTCTTTTAAATTCTTCAATATCCATAGATCGATAGCTATAAGATGACATTAACCGTTTATTCTTGGGGGCAACATGAGGGACATCGGGAGAAGAATCCCGTACAGTACGAGGTACAGCAGGAGAAGGGATAGCAAAAGATAAATCTCGACGAGAAACAGCATATCGAGATGAAGAAGACCTACTTGATCTCCTGTTTTCGCCTTGATTGCTGGCAGCATCAGATTTTCTTGGAGACATATTGAAGATCTGAGCAAAAAGAAACAAAAGAAGGAAAAAATTAATATATTAAGAAATTACCTAGCAATAATCACAGTGTAAAAAAGGGCTTTTTCATTCATACATAACCTTAGAATCACAATCTTTTTTACTACACCGATAGACCCTCAGCCATGAAAAGAAAATTTTGAATCAAGAAAAATAAAGTTACTTACTTGGAGAAAAGAAGTTAACAATGGTCAAATTGAAGTAAAGAAGAAACCAATTAACGAGAACAAAACTCCTGAGTAGTGGGAAGATTTGAAAAGTTTAAGGAAGACAAAGTGCAATAACTAAAAAAGAGACAGTAGAAAGTTACAGGATATTTAAAGAAGAAGAATGGTAACCGCCACAAGATGGGAGAGCAAAATAATCGGAAAAGATTTGATTTCATTGAAAAAAGCGTAACTGACATAATCATGTTACTACCAGCGGAAAACTCGGATAACGTGCAGAAAAGAAACTGAAAAGTTAAAAACGACAAGTCCTTCTCTATTTTTCAAAATCTCGGATCGACCGTTGGATGATTTTGTAAAAAAGAGAAGAAGGGGGCAAATTTTTAGTAAATTAAAGAAGCATGACACGTGGAAGAAGATCAAGTTAAGAAGCAACCAGATTAAAAAAGATGAGAAACACAGGATCATTATTAAAGATATCAAATTTCAAAAAGACACGAGACATTTCCTAACATCTAAGCGATGAATCGCATGAATGACACATAAGATCGAGAAAGCTGAACGCCATCGAATAAAACAAACAGCATTAAATGATAGCTGATCGAGAAAGTAGAAAGTTATTATTACTATATTATTTTAGGATCGAGAAAGTAAAATGTAATAATTACTCTATGGTCGAGAAAGTAAATTATAATAATTACTCTATTATTTTAATGATCGAGATTACAGAAGTCTTTGAAGATAAGGAAGCACGCGTCGGACATATAAAGCATCGAATCAGGAAAGTAATTAAGAGTGATCTGTCATCTATATGATCGCACCAAGTAAAAGACAAAATACAAGAACGATAGATACATCGAGACAAGATGGATCGACCCAAAGAAGAATTGATCCAGAAACGATGACCAGGCTATAGAAAATGACACGTTGCATAAAGAGCGACCCAGAAAAATAGATTTATAAATAGAAGAGATCAAACAACAAAGAAAAGGACGGAAAAAAAATAGAAAGAAAAACCAGAAAAAGGGAAGGAAGAAATTTTTAGGTACGAACCTATGGGAAGTAGTGGTATAATGTATGAATTTCTGTATCAAATTGAAAATTGTAAACAGTTTTATAAACCCAGAAATTACAAAACCTGGATGATCAATTGTATTAAGTTTAAACATTTTGGAAAAGTATGATTCTTTATTACATAAAAGAACGTTTCTCTATTGTTAGTTTACATTTATTTAACTTGAATCCAAGAGTTTGATTGGTTGTTTAGCTGAAAGGATTTTTTGGCATAAACAATTTGGCGCTAGATACAGGGATGAAAAAAGGATTTATCCTACCTGATAAATGAAAAAGAGATTTAATGAAAAAACTAAATCATCCATGAAAGAAAAAATTTTTGGTAAGAAAAGATGGGAAAATTTAATTTCGCAAGATGTGAAAAGTAGGGGTAAAGCTTATTTACATAAGTATATTTTATTAACATGAAAAATACCTTGTGAGGAATAAAATAGATAAAAATATGAAACAAAGATTTTATGAAGAAGGAAAAGCTGGACTTGTGATAGGGAAAGTTTACAGTTAAAATAATAATTAGAATCTCTTATGATTTAATAAATAAGGGTTCATTTGACTAATTTTCTGAAAAAATATTTTTAGATATCGAGGAAGGAAAACGATCGAGAAGGCAAAAGATAGTGAAGAAACAGCAAATTCTAGAAAATATGTCTCAAGACGCGAATTCTGGGAACCAAAATAGTAATGAAGGCTTGGAAAATAGACAAGAAGAAGGGAGTGATTCAGGACAACAACAAAGCATTGAGGGAAATCATACCCCAAGTCAAGAATTAATGTCAAATACTGTGGTTCAGAATTTCTCTTCAGATCATGAGAGTTCTCGAAGAAAGACACGACAAATACAGGACCTATTAGAAGAAATAAAGGAAATAAGAAAGGAACAAAGAGCAAGCAATCATCGAATTGAGTTACTAGCAACCGAAAATCAAGTTTTAAAAGATGTAATTCAGCAAGAACAAAGACCAACTGTGACTAGAGTACGAAATCAGGAGCCAACGTCGAGTAGACAAATATCAAGAAATGAACAGCGGAATTCAGATCAAAGAATAGTGTTGGCAGGATCGACATCTCGGGTAAGAAGACAACAGGAAAGTAACTTTCAACGAACCCAATGGGAAACATGTTTGGAAGCGATGGAACAAATGAAGGAGGAAATTAAAGGATTAAAAAATAAAGAGGGGGGAAGGA
>JAJJMC010001751.1:0-25320 GCA_023531435.1 Papaver californicum | reverse complement strand
GTGGTATTTTAGAAATGTGCTTAACAGACGTGTTTGGCAATATTAATACCGTTGGTGATGTGATAAGTCTGGGATAGTTGTTGCTACGCAATTCATACTATCCACCGTAAATGATGTTTTCTATCTAAAATAGGATAGTTCATATCATCTTGTAAGAGTAATTGCTACCATTAAGGGTAGTTCATATTATCTAAATAAATGGAAGACGAACTACGGTCGTGCTTGATCCCTTCGAGCTACGGAGAGGGTACGCAGGCAGCCGCTCTGCGGTTCAGCACAAGATTGTTCATATCATCTAAAAGTATTGGTTGTTGCGCGGCAACTCATACCATTTATTTAAACATGATTGCAATCTTCTCGAGGTAGTTGCAGTCTAATTACTGGCTGTTCATACTACTTAGTGAGAGATGATTATTACCATCCAAGGTAATCATATCATCTGATATATGTACAAAACGTGCGATAAGAGATAATTATTACCATACTAGGTAATTCATATCATCCGTCTGATAAATATGATATAGATGATTATTACCATTCCAAGTAATTCATATCATTTCAGAAGGGATGGTTATTCCTATAGTGGCAGTTCATACCATCCATTTAGAAATGATTACTAACTCATTTGAGTAGTTCATATCATTTGAAAAAGATAGTCATTTATTTAGACATGATTGCAATCTTCTCGAGGTAGTTGCAGTCTAATTACTGGCTGTTCATACTACTTAGTGAGAGATGATTATTACCATCCAAGGTAATCATATCATCTGATATATGTACAAAACGTGCGATAAGAGATGATTATTACCATACTAGGTAATTCATATCATCCGTCTGATAAATATGATATAGATGATTATTAACATTCCAGGTAATTCATATCATCTGAAAAGGGATGGTTATTGCCTATAGTGGCAGTTCATACCATCCATTTAGAAATGATTACTAACTCATTTGAGTAGTTCATATCATTTGAAAAAGGTAGTCGGTTGATCTTGACCTAGTACTGTGAATTTCCAGGCCCAATCTCACCTACATGTGGCTATCCGGAAGACCGTCGCTGGAACGGTGGTAGACAACGGGACTGATCATCTCCACCCGTCGCTGGAACGGTGTCTGTTGTCAGGCCTGCTAGCTCCCACTTACGAGTGGCAACCCGGAAGACCATTAGCTGTAACGGTGGCTGGTACCCGACCACTCGGGTAGGAGATATTATATCTTCATAATGAAACAGTGGAAATCATATGTAGGATTCGATGACCCTTGAAATATAAAAGTTATGGTTGCATGCTTATAAAGCAATTTGGATTAAATCGATGAACATTTGTTTAGAAAAATTGAATTGGTCCCAAGGATTTGAAAACCCAGTTTTTCAAGTGGCGTATCGGAAAGTTGGAATTGGCCTAATGGATCGAAACCCGACCAATTGGAAAAAAAAAAAAAAAAAAAAAAAAAAAAAAAAACGGTTTGTCACAGAATCACAGCCGTTGGATGAGAGCCGTTGAGATTCGACCATTGTCGAATCTCATTGAGCCGCTTGGCCCATACTAGGCCGAGGCTCGGTGCAAGGCCGAGCGACTCAATATGAGTCAATCGTCACAAACTAAGACGATCGACTTAGTCTGAGCCTCGATGGGCAAACCCCACAATGTACCCATTTGTCAAGTCGTTTTTTGGGTTTGCATATCTCACCGTGGGGTGTTAATTGGAAAATTAGTCAAAATGCCCATTCCATTGGCTTTGCTCTTGATATCCTTAATTAGTTATTCAACACTAATTTTTGTTAGTGTTTCGTGAACTGGACATGACCGGTGAACCAACCACTTTACTGGTCTGATTCAACACTAGCCAATACCTTTCTTAGAAATCGTTTATTTCTTGAGAACCAGGTACCCTGCCGGTCCAACCAGTGGGCCAACTGACATAATCGGGTTTTGGCCGGTCCGCCCGGTTTCTTCTCCATCAAAATATTACTATTATTTTTTTCTTTCTTTGAAATTCTTTTGGTTTTGAAACACATATCTGAGTACCACTGTAGTTTGGAGAACTAAAAAATGCCTTAAATCTGTGGCATAATGGTACATGTAAATAAAAACTCGATACACCGCTTCAGTGAATGAGACATCAACTCACTTTAATCTTTCTTTCAAAACTTAGTTCAGCAAGGAAGTTCTTTAATAAAAATGCGAGCCTTATTTGACTCGAGAATAGACAAAAATCAAACAGTGGGCTAGACAATAAGAAATTTAAACATGTGAGTGCAACACTACTGATATGTATTAAAAAGGCCATTATAATCAGATAATGCAATTTTAAGTTATTGGAAAAAATACAAGAGGATTTCGTCTTATAAAAGAGAACTTCGAATTACATGCATTTGATTCTCATTTTCGCCTGTTGAGATTAGTAAGCAAATTCGTGCTGAAGTCCCAAAGTTTTTTCCCTAAATCCTTGTCTTGGGCCTGTGGTGAAGGAAGTGTTTCATTGCAGTCACTAAAATACTTTCCAGTAACACCTTTCAGATCTGGATGTAGAGCAACATAACAAGTTGTTGATGCACCCTGCATAAAAGATGGTAATAGTCTTAAATACCACATTCTTCACCATTAGCGTAACTTGATCAATCTAAATTTTGTGACTGTTTGTATATACAGTTTTTATAGAAGTTCCTTCTTAAATTTGCACCTTCTTTTAACAAGCTAGACCCATGCAACATAAGTTTTTCATACCAATCAACCGAGATAATTACCTGGGGTATATTCTTCGTGAAAGGTTTCCCTAATGCTGCTAGTACATGCAACGGAATGCCTGGAAAAATTTCAGTTCATATCAAAATAATCAAGTAATGTATAGTTTTTTTTTGATAAAAATATGAAAGTAAAGCAAACTAGTGATTAAGTATAGACATTTACCTCCAAAGTTCATAAATTGAAATAAATTAGTCGGTATAATTCCAGGGTGTAGAGAATTTGACGTCACGTTAGCTTTCTCTGCCTAAATCAGTCATTCAAAACCATATTGTCAATTCGCGAAAGAAAAAGAAAGTGATAGCAGTTTTCTAGCAAAACTGGTGCAGTATTTCTGATTGTATTATGTATGTACCACATAACTCAAGTATTTTGAGTTCAACTTATTAGTCTCTATATACACTGAATTGTGAAATGATGGGTATAAGGGATAAGAACCTAAGTTGAAAAAGAGATGTCATTAACGTCGTAGAGACTAGTGCAACTTTACACTTAGGATGCATATAATTAAAATTCCTTTTCAGGATGCAGACTCATTATGCAGAGATATTGGTTTCGTCTCAATCAACAATGCGTGGCCATCAAAAAGGCCTATACGGTGCATATTGGGAAACATAAATTTGGGATTAGTTCTAATTTTGGATGTTGTTGGATCTACCCTTGGCTAGTGACCTTTATTTACATATCCACATATTTTTTGCAATGCCGACCATGTGTTCAATTGAATTGGGAAACTCACCTGCAAAACGCTAGCTAACTCATTTGCATGTAGAACATTTGCAAGCTTGGATCTACAATAAGCATCGTATCTTGTGTACCTAAAAACAACACATATAGTTCATATAGTAAAAGAAATGTTATCAAATTTCTCAGTGATTGTCATAAGATAACAACTGACATGTTACAAATCAGAACCGTCATGAGTTGCTAATTTTGATATCCATTGTCACCCTATAGTAATTGATCTGCTTATATTTAGTCTCACTAAGGAATAGGCTTAATAACACGAACAAAAATCCTAGTACAATACAAAATGAAGTTGAAAACACGTATCCGCCCAAAAAGAATTAGTGAACCAGGCCAAATAAGTTGACGTCCACTTGCCACATAGTCTCATGAGCTCCTTCGACACCAACAAAAAAAAATCAAACTGCAGGGCTATAGGTACCTTCTGAAATGGATTGGAGCCAAACACACTAATCACTATGCAACTGATTAACCAAACGAATGTGTTCCTACATGCATGTATTGTAATGCAGATACAAATAGTTTTGGATTGTAAGAATAGCACAAAGTATAAAACTAGTACTTGGTTGGATCATTAATGATCTCGAGATCAAGCAAAGAATTCTCCTTTGCAAATAATCTTCTGTGAGCAGTGGAAGACACATTAACTATTCTTCCTTCTATGCCTGATTTCCTGGCTGTGGTTTTAAGCTTATCCATTAACAATTCTGTTAGTAAGAAATGTCCTGAAATTTACAAACATGAAAAGTCATTAAATTAAAAAATAAAAATAAATTAATTAAACTAATCTAAAAATTATCGAAACCGAACTATAAAACTAAATTAAAACATAAAGTTGGATCAACATTCATATTGTGCATATTTACCTAGGTGATTGGTAGCAAATTGCAGCTCTATCCCATCTTTGGAGAGCTGGAATGGACATGCCATTATTCCCGCATTATTTCTGCTCGAAAATGTGAATGAAATATTGATGTTCGACATATGTATGTAGTTGTACTATGAGTCGGAGAATGTAGGTAAATACTAAATACACATACATGAGAATATTTAAGGGTTGTTTCAAAGAATTAAAGGATTTAGCAAATGCAGTAATGGATTTCATGGATGTTAAATCCATCTCCATGACATCAAGCTTTGCGTTAGGATTTTCGTGGAGAATTATTTCTTTTGTCTTCAAACCATTCTCCAAGTTTCTTGAAGGTATAATTACTTTTACACCTCTTAGAGCCAATACTCTTGCTGTTTCTTTCCCAATCCCACTTGTTGCACCTATACACACCCAGAGAAAGATTCAGCATTATTAGTGTCACTTCACAGTGTTTTTAGTGGCAACACAAAACGGTTTCTTGTGTGATGGCACAGACATCATGCCTAGGCCAATTATCAATGACTTAATGCTAATTAATAAAATTAACCTGTGACAATTGCAGTGAGGCCTGTAGCGTCGATCCCCTCGGTGACTTGTTCAGCTGTAGACGAAGATTTAAAACCGGAAGGACCAGCTTTCGAGAACCAGTCCCAGTTACCCATCTTAAGTTCACAATTTTTTTTGATATTTGAGCAGGTTTAATGGTGATATAAAATTACAGTTGTCGTGTGAAATTTTGAGGTCATGAAGCTTTGCATTTGGATGAGAGATAGAAATATAGATATTGGTGAAGACAGAGGAGCTCCACGTCCCCACTATGACCCCCTTGCAATTTTGAATGGAAGAAAAACATTCACAAGTCATTTTTTGTCAAATCTATCAGATAAGTTGAAGTTTCTGTATGTCGCATGAAGAAAAACTTGCAGCTTTCTGAATTCAATTTCATTGATCTGCACATCACCTGAAGTACCTGAGTGTGGTCGAAGATGTAACTAATGCATTTCGCTATGAGTTCCCCCACTGTTGTATCCATTTGGAAATCATGGAGTTAATATCCCTCCTAACAAAAAGCTCTCGCTACGGGCACAGTTTCTCTCTTCTACTTTCCATTTTTTTTTCTGAAGTTAAATATACTGAGTTTGCTACCTTCTTCTTCAGAAATAAGGGCCTTCAATGGCGAAAGAAGTCTTTTCTTACAATACCTTCTAAACCCATGATTTTGATTTACATGGCAACAGTAAAAGTATAACTTTTATACATACATTCAGAAGAGCAACAACATCCTAAAAAAAGTGGTAGTCCCAAATACAACATCAGTTTTCAGAAAGAAAAAAAATCTCTAAAAAAATATAACAAAGGAGAAGAAAGAAAGCATAGTGAAGACAAATCTCTCGTTCTTTTAAGTGAGATGGAATTCACCACTTGCATGAACTTCCTTGACCCTCTTCTCATATTCATCTTCATCATCCTCTGTATCTTCTTTTGCTTCTCCTGTCTCTGCATTTTCTTCTTTGGCCTCCTCGTCCTCGTCCTCTTCCTCTTCTTCTCCTGCCCAACCAAACCCACCAACAGACCTAGACGATGGAGGAGGGGTTCTGGCCTCACCAACAATTTTCATTATGTCATCCACAGTCTGACTGAAAAGGCTTGCAGGGGGTTCTCTTTGATAATAAATTGCTTGGGCTGACTCTGTTAGCTCCCTCGGCAGGTTCTTCAGGAACCATGGGTGATTCTTGATTTCCTTAATGCTAATCCTCTGTGGAGTTTCATGTATAATCATTAAGTTCACAAAAAACAGGACCTCCACAAGGTACTAAGTATGAGTGACATGCAAAACCTTCCAATACCATATTACCATGTGCACAGAGCAACAAGGAAGTGACATCTTTACCAACAACTACATTAAAATACTTATATACAGATGTAATGCCAGATTGAACGGTAAACCAATTCCATTTAGTCACACTGTATGATCGGACTGGGTTCAACTTTAAAGCTAAAAACCCCTAATGGCCTCATCCACCAACTACACACAGAGAATGAGAATTTGATGGGTCACATACAGAACAAGATATTCAGTTTTTTAGATACTCACAAAATTCTAGGACCGGGTTTATTGCATTAACTCCATCGACAACGAGGGGTAAGACTAAAACAGCATCTCACTAGACTAGAGTACGGATGTTAAAGCAAAAAATATAGGTTTTGTTCTGACAAGTGAACTGAATTAAATATAGATACAAACATACACAACGAAGCACTACAAAGGCCTACCACGTTTAACCTTTATACTTTCTACACAGGTTTCCCCTATACTTTCCTCTATTCACTAGCATAGTAGTAGTATTCGGTCCATCACCAGTAAATAAGTTTACCCAGTTTCATGGTGCACATAGATTTGTTTTCTCATAGACGGATAAACAAGATATAATTACTAACTTGACAACATTGACATCCTAGAAACAAAAAACTTAAGAAATTCCAAACAAAAACATACCCTAGATGGATTTGCGACAAATATGCGAGAAAGAAGATGTTTGCAATCTTGAGATACGTGAACGTAGTCAGGGATTTTGTACTGAACAGCCATTATACGCTGCAAAATAAAATTATAATTAGGGCAATATGAGTGGAGGATGGGTAAAAAAACTGAAATCAATGAAAACTTTTTTAAAAAGGAAAGAAAAGGAGGCACACTTACTCCAATGGTCTTCCTGAAATTCTTGGGATCTTCTTGATCTTCGAAAGGGTATGCTCCCACAAGCATAACATAAAGAGTTACTCCACAGGACCAGACATCAGCCAACTACAATAAAAAAAAGGACAACATAACCTTCAATACATAATTTGTGAAAGTGTCCGTAAGCATATGCGGACATTTTATTTCACAAACCTAAACACTTTATACTAAATTATTAGGACAACTTCTAGGGTCAGCAAAACCATTAACCTCCACTAAAAACCAGTCGGACAAATATTAGTTAGATTTTTGTTACTATGATTCTCACAGCAAAAGAGTACTAAGAGATGAGTGACATGAAAATCTGGCACAAAGATAAGCGACATAAAAAAAGAAAAAAATGGGTCAAACAGAAGGTCCAGAATGGAAATTCTGGAAACGAACGAGATACTCAGGCAAACAATAGGACAGGCAATTGATTGGAAGATAGCAAATCAATCATGCATGAAAGGTTTATGATCCAATTCCATTCATGCCAAGCAACTACAATCATGAAATTAGGATATTGCATCTATGAAAGGGAAATCTTCTCGACTGACCGACAACAGACAAAGTGAATTGACAAGAATGAACTTATAACTATACTTGTCAAGTGTCCAATAGGGACTCAATCTGATTAAACTTACTACTGTCTTGTGAGGTCATCAGGTGTTTGGAACAAAATATTATACGACAGGCCATGTTTCAAAAAAGGTCAAGTATACTGCTATGCATAATGACTTCTTAACAGGACAATTCTACTGTAGAATCAAGAGTTGATTTCACCAAGTAAAACGGTATTCCTGGCACCTGCTAACCTAGTTAAATTTCCCGCTAGCATAGTTAACCTACACGATGACTTCGTGGAAAGTAAAAACCAGTTGGAACCGAATCAAGATCTGATTTTTGGTACAAATTGTTCAATTCACTCGAACATAGGTCACTTTCACTGAAAAATTAGCTTGATCCTAATGAAAAGTAGAACATCCTTCCTAAAAATCACCCCTTGAATCGGTTCCAACATGCCTCCACATCCACACGACATTAAGATGTGTTGTTCCCACTCGGTTTACCTATCAGTGTAATAACAAGAGATACTATTAGTCCAAAACTCTTGCCTCAAACCACAGCTTAATCCCACATGTGCCACCACCCAACACCAACCGAAGGAAAACTCAGGGCATATCCTCTAGAACTCTTTTAGGGATGTGGCTTGATCTAGGCTGTGAATGCCATGGATCACTTGGCTCCACATTTCCAAATCAAAAGTTAACATGCTGCAGTTTCTCCCATGAGACGTCCCACGAGTATGTGAACTGCTTCATTAGCACATGAGGTCTATTGAGCCATGACATTCACAGCCTAGATCACACCATGACCCTAAAAAAGTTCTACCGGACTTTTACCGGATTTTCCTGCAGTTGTTGTAGAATTATTGGACCAAATATACTCTATATCAATGTGGGTCCCGCTCAAAACAGATATTTACTCAAATCCGGAAATCTAATCTACAGCAATGCATACTTACATGGACAAAGTGGGTGGAAACAAAATAATAAACGTGGCACACTTGGTTGCCAAGGTAACAGTAACGTATAAAATCAGACAACCAACGTAATAACAAAACAAAAATCTATGTATGAAATTACATAATACCGTAAAAACAAGGGATGAAATTACGGATATACCTTCCCGTCGTATTCTCTGCGAGAAAGAACTTCAGGTGCAATATATGCCGGTGTTCCTACCGTTGATTTAGGTCTCGAATGAAGTATAGATGACTACATCATAATTACAATACCCAAATTATTAACTGAATTTACAGTTCTTGCCATATACTGATAATAATAATTTCAGAACTTCAATGGAGATTTTAATTTTTGTATTACAGATATTTATTAATTTAACTTACTTTTGAATATCCAAAATCGCAGATTTTCAAACGAGGTGCAGGACTTCCATCCAACAGTGTATTCTCAAGCTTCAAATCTCTGTGACAAATTTGCTGGAACAAAAAAATTCACAAAAATAAATAAAAAAATTACTCCAGATTTTGTTAAAGAAATTACTTTTCTTTTCTTAACATAAAATCAGGATTGAATTAATTATTTACCAGAGCATGACAGTAATTAACACCAGAAATAAGCTGCTGGAAGAAATATCTTGCCTGAAAAGATATAAATTTGAGTGAATATTAGTTTTAATTTTGAAGAAAGAAATTCATGAGAAAGAATGAATAATTAAACAAAAGAATAGTTGATTTTGACCTCGTCTTCACTGAATCTTCCAGCGTTACAGATTCGTTCAAAGAGTTCTCCACCTGCTGCGTATTCCATTACTATAGCGAGATGGGTAGGAGTTAAAATAACCTACAAGGACATGACCAATCAAAAATTGATTCGAATAAACAAAATTTTCTAAATCAGAATAATCAAAATTTAGATTAAATTTACCTCCTTGAATCTGATAATGTTTGGATGTCGAAGAGATCTATGATTTATAATCTCTCTCGCTACATTTTCATCAATCTGAAATCCAAAAAAATCTCAAATTTGTTCAACAAAATAAAGATAAAAAAAGCCCCCGATAGATACAAAATTAGGTTTAAGATATGGAAAGAACAAACCTTGTGACCTCGCTCAATATATTTCATAGCAACTAATTCTTTAGTTTCCTTGTGTCGCATAAGTCTAGCAACACCAAAATTTCCAGATCCAATATCTTTAACAACATCATACTTCTCCATCTCTAGAAATCAATCAAAAACTTACAAAAAAATCAATACTCTCCGCAATATCCACACAGATTACAAGTTTTCTTTCACTTCTGCCAAGAAAATAAATATATCTGAAATAGACCAACAAAGGGTTCCGGTTTCTTTTTTTCTGAGTTTGAGTTTCTCTGAAAAGAAAACAGTGAGATCTTCAAAAGCTGTTTCTTTCTTTCTTCTTCAGCTTTGCTTTAATAGAAGGTGTAAAAGGGGGTAAGAAATATTAAAATCAAATAAGCATGTGATGATGAGATGGATTGAAAAATGGGTTATGAATCCCCATCCTTACAGACTTCCCATTTTTTTAAAATCTTTTTTGTTTCCTTAAAACTTTTGTTGTAAAATAAAAATTCGATCTTGAATATCGCCGTTCTCCGAGGAGAGATAGAATACTTGAAGGGAAGAGGGGGGGTCTGAAATAATTGATTCTTTTATTAATTTTTTCTTCTGTCTTCAATCGAGAAACTCTCTCTCTGTGTAATTATTCAAGTTCTTCTCCATATTAATTCATCTGTAGAAAGAAAACAAGGGTTGTCTATGCTATTTAAGAATGAAAGAAAAAAAAAACAGTAAATTGAGATAAAATATACCAACAAACAAAAAAATAAAATTTACCAGTGGAAGGAAGGAAACGGAAACGGAAAATGTTTTGTGAGTGATGGTGATGGTGATGGTGATGGTGATGGTGATGGTGATGGTGATGGTGATGCTGACAAATGAGAGAAGGAAAGAAGCTCAGTATGCGAGAGTGTCTTATACGTGGTGGAAAGAGATGGATGACTCAGATCATAAGTGCATGTAACATCAGTACATTCTCAGCACCCATAAATCCATTAATGAGCCGACACACAGCTGAACTCAATTCAGACGCTAAATACAATCTCCGCCATTCGGTGCGGACGAGGCTCAAACCATGGACTTTACGTCTAATTTCTCTTGTTTTATTATAGCATTCCGCCAGCGGCCGAGCCAGAAATTAAACTAAAAAAAAGTAAATTTTATTAAAGATAATAAGAAAGTAAGATAGATTTAGAAGTCCAAATTATATCCAAATTATTTAAAAATTTATGTTTAAAAATTCAATGGACAGAAATAATAAATACACACTTATTTATGCCAACTGCTTTAAGCTCCTCACTGGGTGTAGCCATGAGGAACATTTCAATCACCAAGAGCAAACAAATCATGGCTCTTAATGTTAGAACTGGTAATTTCATAATTGATTTTTTTTGGTCGAAATGCTACTAAAAATTCCATGCCAAGTTGATTGTTCTCGAGCATTTTTTTTTCCTATTAAAAATAGGACTGTACAGGAACCGGTCGAAACCGGATCGAACCGAGAATATATGATACAGGGTATAAATATATAAAAAAAAAACGAATATATTCGGGTACCAGGTACAGGCTATTTAGGAATGAACCTGTACCGAACCGAATTTACTGAATACATTTTTAGTTTCCTTTCAGCTCATATAAACCTTACTGATAGTAAGTATCATCTGCTAGACTAGTAGTGATAAGCATCTTATTTTTGTGTCAGTGCTCAAATTCCAACTATCATCAATTAAGTTGAGTTGGTTTTTGTTAGTTTGAGCAAATCTTGAAGTTTATGTATAAATATGGCCAAGCCCTTTAGTTGCTAATACTATTGGATGTTGGGTAACAAATACCATTACAACTGACCCTAGATTGTATTTTAAATGATTTGAATTAATACGATCAAGATATATATTCCTTTTCTGTATGGCAGACCTCGAAGTAAACTGTTGATTTTGAATTAGTTAGTTGTTTTTATTGTAGATGAGAAAAGGTATTAAACAGGGAAAATGAGTTAAATGTTTAGTGAATGTCTTGGACCGCAGTCAAAGCTAGGGATGAAGATATATTTTGAGTGAAGTCACTGAAAGGCTCTCCCTATATTCTGTACCTCAATATCATTCCCTTGTAGCAGCTCACTGAAATTGTTATACAGTCCAAGGGTCGGGTAGCATGATGAAAAACTGTTATTCAAACACTTAATTGTCTTAGTTACTTCATAGCTCGTATTGAAACAGAAAATGAGGTATAAGACCGGAATCGAATCGAAAAAACGGATACATAATACAAAACCGAATCGAGAATACAGGGTACATGTACACGGATAGAAAATCAACCATAAGAAGATATAGGTACACGATTCAACCAAGAATCAAGCCGAAACGACCTTTTTACACCCCTAATTGGGAGATATTATCCATACACTCATAATGCTCCTTACATAAGCAATTGTGAGCTCCTACCCCATACTTGGCTTATCCCTCCCTTTGGTTGTATAACTACTAATGGTTGCTTTCCTGAGTCTTTCTGGGACGGATCTAGGACCCATAAATCACTAAAATTATAAATAAATAAAGCACATTCTCTCTAAAATACCCAATCAAGTGGGCCTATAGATCCCATAAGGACCCTTTATCTCTAGGGTAAAGTAGGGTAGACTAAAAAAGAATTATAGTACCACTTTTATGGACAGAGAAAGTATCATTTTAAAAAAATTATATTCGAGCTATTGTTGTGACTGTATCAAATGCAGAAAAAAAAACGTCATTAGCTCTGAAAAAGGCAGTGGAGCTCAAATTATATTATGTCAACATTGGAAAGTGATGCACAGGCCTTCGTCTCGAAGCGTCAGGGGTTGGATGACATGGACAACCGTGCTACTGGTGCCACACAAAAGGATATATCAAATTTTGTATTCCATGTATTTTGCGTTTTAAAACAATCATTGAATGCAATCACAAGGTTAATGATATTGGCATGACAGAAATGAGCAAGTCTAGTAGAAAACCCGGCCAAAATCATGGTCTTGGGCATCACCCAGGACTTACAAGAAGACGGTGATAATAAACTACCGACTAAAAACAAACATATACTCCAATACATTGGGATTTACGCAATAAACACGTAGAAGCACATGCATGACCATAATTGACCATACTTATTCTTCAATTCACAAGGTCTTGGGCATCACCCAGGACTTGCAAGAAGACGGTGATAATAAACACGTAGAAGCACATGCACTCCTCTTGTAGTCTTGTAGGTGATGTGTATGATACTAGTGAGAGGATTTGACACACAAACTTTAAGTAAAGGACTAGACTTAGCGGTTAGCACAGTAGCTACCATCATATATGGCTCACCAAAGTTGGTTGAATTATGGTTAAGATTTTTTTGGATAAAGTCTAAGTATCTTGGTTTAGCCTTATCTTTTAGTCATCGCATATTCTCATACGTGCTAATAATTTAGATTTTCTATCTTGTCGTTGGTTTTAAAAAAGTGTAGTATATGTTCTAAGAATCTAATTCTCGATTTAAATTTGTCAACTCAACCCTTGTTAGCTTATTCCTTAAGTAGAAATTAACACTTTGATTCAAGAGCCATTATTGGATGCCGACATGGGACATTCCTCGTATTGTGAGACTTATAATGTCATGTTTAGCACTTCCTTTCTTGGACTAGATATCCCTATTCTCTACGGTGATATTGCTACACATCATTCCTAATATTGGATTTTCTTTTCAGCGCTGTTAATCCTTAGCAAATTTAGCATCGAGCAATTGATGTCTAACAACGTTTTTGGATACCAAAAACAGATATAAGAAGTAAATATTTTATTTTGTAAGAAATTATTATTTTTATTTTTAGAAATCGTTCTAAAAATTTATATGTAAATTAACTTTTAATTTTTTAACTTCTGAAAGTTAAAAAATTAATTTTGGATGTGTATTCAAACAAACTATAAATTTTGAGAGTGTTGTTTTAAGA
Source organism: Papaver californicum (assembly GCA_023531435.1). Taxonomy (NCBI): domain Eukaryota; kingdom Viridiplantae; phylum Streptophyta; class Magnoliopsida; order Ranunculales; family Papaveraceae; genus Papaver; species Papaver californicum. The sequence goes on along the minus strand of JAJJMC010001751.1, from coordinate 11,664 downwards.
TTTAATTATGGTAAATAAAAATTGAAAATATCTTTCTCCGAAAATATCAGTCTTAGCCTATGACTATTAAATCTTAAACTCACTGATAATTTGTCGACAATTTTTATTTTATTTTTAGAAATTTTAATGTATTAGAAGAAAGAATCCTTATGGCTTTTACAATGTACTATATCCATTAACGGACCCATGTGATAAAAGAAATCACAGATCGGGCGGGAGGCTTTAACAAAGCCCAAAGTTTATTAAACTTTTTTTGGGCTCGTAGATTTGGGGGATGATAAGCCCAGGTAAGCCCCATCATAGGTTCGTGCCTGACTTATCATTCGTCTTCCGGTTCAAGTAGAAAAATAAATTGAGATTTTATATTTTTTCACAGAAAATAGCTCTTTTGTATTACACTATTACTAATTTAGAATAGTTGAAACTTCCCATTACCTGGATGTGTCGTGAATGCCCAGTTAAATTAACGCGTGCAGTTCATGTGTGAGGTAATAAACTAGTTATTTTTAAAAACCAAAAAAACATTATTTAGTTTCGTGGAAACTAGATACGTGTCGTAGGATCTGAGATTTATTCTTACGGTCACAAACGATAAATATGAATGAATGGTTATAAATAAATATAAAGTAATGTGGTGTTAGATGATTCCACGGGTTCTAAACTTTGTTATCTCTCTAAAAAACGTCTCATTCCTCATCGAGCAAATCCGTCTGTTCGTGGAGAAAACGAATTCAAAGGGTATATTAAAAAAATGGGATGAGCAGATGAATGTTCGTCTAATTCTTAAACATTTATGTTGTTGAAGTACTTTATTTGGATTCGAGAGCAATTTATACAATCTTGGCCTAAGCCAAGCAATGGCCGTCCCAGTCTTGCTTCAGTCACAAATGAGAAGGAGAATGGTTGGTCTTAGGCAGGGAAGCGAGAGAAGAATTGAGGTCAGAGCATCGGACTCTATGGGATGTAATAGGTGTGAATAGCTATGAATTTTTTTTTACGTGAGAAGGTTGAATGATCGAGTTGTTCGATATAAAACTTGTTTCGTAGTTCAACTTATAATTTTTGTCCAATTCAGACTTAATGTTTGTTTAATAGATTGAGAATCTATTTATATCATAGCTATTGTAACCGTTCACCTGACCTCTTATCTGGAAGAAAGTGTCGGTGGTTCACTAGTGGTGAAGTGGAGAAGGTGGAGAAGGTGTTGACAACCCAGTTTAATAGTGGTGAAGGTATTGACAACTTCTCCCCACTCTGTTTGAGGTTGAACAGACGGTTGCTCAACCTACCATGCACTTCCCTAGTCAACTGTTGATCGAACTTTCCAGATTTTCTCTGTAGTGGGTGTATTGTTGCACTACGTGTCGTAGACCTCCATACCAATACCCTAATGAATGTTCCTCAATTTGTAACATTTGATTTCTCGTATAGTTTTTGTAGTATTAAGTACTACTAATAATATTAAGTCGAATGGGACTTGCTTAGTCTTTCTTGACTATCGTGATGAGTCTTAACAGACTAAAATGAAATAAAATATATAGTTATCTTATTTACGAGGAACAATATATTTAACTAAGTCAATTTGCATTGACATACTTGTTTTTGTAGGAATAAGCGAATGTTGCTGAGCATGAGAATATGTATATGAAAATATACGTATGAGAGGCCACATATATGAGTGAGGCCTAGTATGGCCTTTGATAGGAAAGTTAGGGTTTTGAAGCTAGTACATGTGAAACAAACCAAAATATGAAATCATTAGGAGATAATGCTAAGGTGGATGATCTTAGGAGCTAATGCTTAAGATGGATTAACATTGAGTTAATGCCTAAATCGGATTAGGTTTACTATTAAGGTAAGACGCATTAGTCATGAGCTAAAGGGTAAAACATCTTAGTTATTAGGTCAATACTAAAACACACGAGTATTGAAGCTTAAAAGAATAAGACGCATTAGCTCTTTGTGGAAAGACTAAAATACATGAGTTGATGGTTTTGTAATAGTGGTAAATAAAGTATCATTCGCTCGGACTTGTGAATATTGATTTTAGATTTAATAAATTAATTTTAAACTAAAAATATACACAAGATATGAAAATAACATTCACAAATACTGAGGTTATGGATTTCACCATTAACCAATTAAAGTGATTCAATCTAATTAATATTCATGCAATTCTTTACATTTAAAATGATTCTAATATGTTGTAAAAGTATATTTTCAAAATAACAATTGTAAATCGGAAGCATAAAACATCAAAAACCCTGGTCTAAGCATGCTCTATCAAAAGAAATCACAACTGCTTAATAAAAATCCTTAAATCAATTTTTTAATCAATGCAAATAATCATAAAATAAATTGCAAAAATCAATTAAAATAAAAATATACCACTTTTCTTGGAACAATGGCTTCCTTTGTCGCCTCAACAAAGGGGTTTAGCTCATCACGCTCAAAACACTCTCAAAAGATAGGTGCATAGCTCAAAAGTGTTTGAGAAGGAGGAAAATACAAGAAGAACTGATCAACCGAGTCACAGAATGAATTAAAGGCTTTAATGAATAAACAACTTACTTCGGGCTAAGTAAATAAATGACTGTTCTTTTATGTATAAAGCTTAGAAACTGTTGCAGACACTATTCATAGAACCCTTACAGAAGATATTGAATTTAAAAAAAAAGGCAACAATTATTAGCAACAGTTAACCATTTTACAACGGTTTCTTCAAACTTTAGGCAACGATTTCTTCATCCTCTCCATCACGAGCAGAGATGATCAGGTTTTTATTTTCTTGATCTCTGGCCTCTCCATCCCCCCTATCAAAGCTTCACTCGACCTCCTATTTATAATAAAACACTTCCACAACTCCAAATCTTTCGAATCAATGAGAATAATCTCGTCATAAAAGGATAACAAACTCTCGGTGATTTTCTTCCTCTTTTCAACAAAATCTCGGTCTTGTTTTCTTTTCGAGTTTCTAGTTTATCTTACAAGATATTGTCGAGCATAGAAACCAAATCAAGCGAAACATGGAAAAAAATCCCGATTTTTCATTTTCTTCATGTGAATAAGAAATTTTATTTGATATGGTTCTTCTTTGATTTCACATATTTAATCCATGTACAAACTCTCTTTTTTAAGACAAGAATATAATCATGTATTTAATCCCTTGAAAATCTCCAAAATACGCTGAGTTATTGTTCACAGATTCAACCACTAAATTTTCCCGCCAATTTCTATTGGGAACTTGAGATGTGGGTACATTTATCCATTGTATGGGTGCCTTTAACATTTTGGGTGCCTTTAGTAATTTATTGGGTGCCTTTATACCTTTTCGAACCGATTTGTCCACAAAAATTTGTTCTTCAAAAATACCTACAAATACATTTATAAAATTAATACATAATCGAGCACTATCAAAATAAAGAATTGAGATAAATCAGACATAAAAATATGTCTATCATTAGTATCGAAGCTTAAAAGGTAAGGTGCCTTAGTCTTATACTAAGACACAAATGATTTGTACTTAGCACTAAGCTCATGATTTGTGCTTAGTATTTTAGGGTAAATAAGTAAAGGGGAGACCAATCCTAACCACAACAAGGACTACACCTTTCCTTCTATGGGTAGACAGAGAAAGATAGGATCCATTCTTTGTACTATCCCTTTTCCTTTTATAGACTTTCCTTCTTTATCACCTCCTGACATATATCTCCCTTTAACCCCTTATTATTGCTAAAGTTTCATCTACTAATTATCTCCCTTAGCTTCTCTTATTATTTCTTTTTTGTCCTCATATTTTTATGGAAATATTCCTAAGTATTTGGTCTTAACTCCTAACCTCCTAAGGTAGTGATGAACTCAGGCCCATCTAGTTGAAATGACTCCCCTTATCCGTGGATAGTCATTTTTGAGGTATCAACATTAGCTCCCTGACTGGTGGGCTAACCATTGGATAACCCAATAGTCAACCCAAACTTCCTTAAATTAGTTCTCTTCGACTATCTCCTCAACACGTACCTCCCAAGCTCGTGCAATGGTTGGCTGGTGACGTGCCCCACCATCTTTTCAGTTACCATACTTTAAGTAACCATCTCACCTCCCTTAGTCAAAAGAAGGTCTTCATTATATATTTATAATATCTCATTTACCACTTCATTTATCTTTTTACCGTGCATTTTCACCTTAGTGTTCTTGATGTCAGACGATTCATCCAGACGTTCCTCAGCGGAAAAAGAGGAAAAGACAGATGGAACAACATCTCAAGCGGGGTCCGAATCTAGCGGCCAGTCTGATAGCAGGCCTCTTCCTTTACTGGATGATGGTCAATTATATTATACTAGGGAAATTCATCTCAATCGAGACATATTTTTTGTTATGCAGCCCCCAGTATTTTCTGATAGTACACGAATCATGCCGAATGACGACCATCTTGATTCTCGTTTGGCCAAAGCCTTAATACCATTTTCGTGTCTCCTAAATGGCTTATGCACCCGGAGGAAGGGGATGACCTCCCCCTTCATACTTTTAACAAGATTCCGCGTATGGCCATTCAACATGGGGATTATCACCTTCAAACTATAGATTCGCGCTCTTCAGCTGAAACTTCTCCTCTTTGGAAGTTTTGGGTCACATACATCCATTCCAACCCTGGCCATATAGCTACGCTTCACTCTTTAGGAATAGACGAACCAATAGACGCCTATCTTCATCGTATGGTGGTCAAATGTAAAAGTGATATGGTTAGACTCTACTCGAGCTGGATCCCTCGAGTTCATACTTTCTTTTTTCCTGGGGTGAGGCGACTCCTGTATTGGAGGATGTCGTGGCTTTCATAGGGTTGCCGAATTTTACTATGAAATTTTAACTATCTTAAGTGGTTGTTTTACTCTTGATATTTATTTTGGTTTGTATGTTTATTTATTAGTGGCAGCTGAATTTCAGGATATTTTATTATAATGGGGGTTGTCTGCTTATAAATAGTGCTTGTGTTGTTCTCATTTTGTTTAGTCTTTCCTGATGGCTTACCCTACGACAGCTGCTCTTATTCACAATTTGGAACAAAAATTATATCGTTTGATTGAAGACAAAGTTGAGGCTGAAGCACGATGGAAAACCGCGTACGTCGCTCGTAATGAAGTGGTTGATCGATGGTATAAGGCGGGTTTTATCTATCAGGCGTTTACCATTCGTGATTTGGTTGTTAGTGCTTAGAAAGCGGCGTTGTGTGTATACGGCTTGGATAATGACGAGCTGAATATCGTTGAACACATTCTTATGGAAGCTAATGAGACGCGTTGGCGACTTGATCAAGATATCCCTTATACTGTTAAACTACTCCGAGTTCTCCGCGTTGTTGGGATGTAAAAGTTGTAGTTGCAGTTGCTTCAGGGTTTTTTATTTTTTTAGTCATGATTGTTATAGTTGCAGATGTAATTTATTTCATTATTATCTTGTAGTTAAATGCTTCGTCTATTTTCCGGACGCGTGGTTGTATTTGTCCTGGATTCCTATTTAAAATTCATTCTCTTGAATTACGTGCCTTGATTTGTGCATGTTGTTTGTTCTTATTTAAGTATTCTTTTTATTTTTGCCTTAATATTTGTTTCCATTCTTTTTTCCCCTTTTTTCCTTTTTTTTTGAAGGATGGCTCACGAGCTATATGGATATACATTAACCATGGTTATGGTAGCCGTTATTGTCATGACCTCATACGCGTGTAAGGAGATCGAGCGACTCCTGGTGGTGAAAGAAGAAATAGGGATGTTAATGACTCATAGATTAGCTCATCGGGCTGCCATGGATGCCGCTTGGGGAGATCAACATGAAACGTTTGAACTTGCTCAGAAAGCTCATATTGATACTTGTATTACAGGTGACGTCAATCAGCTGCTTTCTGAGGCTCATGCGAGACGGTGTGCTGCCAACTCTCAGTATCATGAGGTTGTGATTATGATGAAAGATTTACATCGGGAGATAGAAATCTGTCGTGCAATGTTGGCAGAGTCGAACGACTAGTTTATGGTAGTGTCTTTTATTGTATCTTTTCTAAGGATTTTTAATTCCTATGAGCATTTATTTTTGTAATTGTCCTTTGTTGACCATGTGGTAATAAATATTCGTTACTTCTTCTATTTAAATCTTTCTTTGTTTCACATTTTTCCATTATTCACATCCCCCCCTTTTTTTACTCTTCTTGTCTCTTTCCTTTGAGCATGTCTCATCAACTTCACGGATATACTTTGACCATGGTTGTCGTACTTTCCCTCGTGGCACCGCTTGATAAGCGGGATGAATTAACGTGACTTTAGTGCTGAAAAATGAAGTGGGGTTGTTGATGACCCATAGGCTGAGTCATCATGCTGCCATACGGGCTGCTTTTAGGGAATATGACGCAACTCTCGAGATTGCTCGTAGTGCCACTGTCTCTGGTCGGGTTCTGCAGGATGTTCAGCATTTGCATAATAAAGAAGTTATTAGGCGCTGTTTAGCTACTCGGCCGTATGATGAAGTTATTCTTATGATGAAGTTATTCTTATGATGAAGGATTTGGACCGAGAGATAAAGGCTTGTCGTTAATCATATAATCCTACCGGTGTTCCCTAGAATGTTATCAATGTTTATTGGTATTTTAATGCTTCATTAAGTGTGATATTGAATGTGTAGTTGTACCCTACCCTCGTGTTTATTCTATATTTTTTCCTTATTTGGTTAATTTCAACCTTAATCTTCTCTTATTTTTCATATGTTCTGGCATAATATATATTATCTTCCCTTTTATCATATGGCTCGGGCTCGTTTGATATCGGCGATTACTCGATTGACTCAGATGTCTAATCTGTTGAATGTTGTGTTTGACTATTTTGATCGTGAGAATAGTATCTCACATTCCCGCTTTACGGACGCGGATCGTGTTTTACAAGAAGCGTGTCACGAAGGTCTGTTGCTCCCTCATTTGTTTTTTGAACATCACCGCTATTATCATGAACGTTGTGTTGCAACTTACTTCCAATGTGTAGATATGTTTCGATTTTTGTAAGTGGTAGACGTAGTTATCAACTCGGCTCAGGCACTGCAAGCTCTTCCTTGAAAATATAGACGTGTTTTAAGGGAAAGTTATTTCGAGCAATGTTGGGATTTTATTATTTTTATTTTTTGCATTACGACTGATACTCCTTCTGCTCGGGCTGGTCGGGTGGTTGCATCCGACTTGAAGTTGGAGATTTGTAATCTTAAAAGGGATATCCTTATAGTCGATGTGAGCAGGTACATTCGCCTTGTGGAGGCCCTTGCAGTTGTGTATGTTGTCAGTCAGTCATTGTATTTGCATAGTATGAATCTCTACGCTGATGCTTTAGGTTCTAAGGACGGCGACTGTGCGTCCCTTTTGGAATCATTCGTCAATGCTCGGGAGGAAATAAAACGTGATGAGAGAAATTTAGCTTGCGTGACTGTGTAGCTGAGTCGCGCGAGTTTCTTTGCTTACTTTTTGTACCCGTCATAATGTTATATGAATGTTGTATATTTCCTTTTTGCTCGAGTATGTTATGCTACTTTTTCTCCTTCTCTCCCCCTTTTTTTTATAGGACGCATTGGTCAAGATGTTTAAAGTATGTCATGTTCCCTGCCACTTATGATTAACAAGTTTGTGTTTAGCATGACCATTTGAATAAGGGCGATGTACCCTCTGCATCTCTTGTGACCTATTGTGGTATTTAGTTGAGTGGTCGACAATGGCCTTTTTTCCCTATGTCTCTCTTCTGACCATTATGGTATTTAGCTGAGTGGTCGGACATGGGCGTTTTAACCTCTGCTGCTCTTATGACCATTGTGGTATTTAGATGAGTGGTCGAATCAAGGGCGCTTTTCCCTCTGCCGCTCTTGTGACCATGACATTCGATCTTGGGCACAAATAAGATAAAACAAAAGTTTCTTTTATTAAGATCAAAAATGTTTTCCTTAGTATTGCTTATGCATGAAACCCTTTTAGACATTTTCCATTGATAGGTGTCTTAATCTTGGATCCATCCATCCGCTTTAAATGGTAATATCCGCTTTCGGCAATCTTTCGGATTATGAAAGGTCCCTCCAAGTTGGCTGCAAACTTCCCAGCGCCTGCGTTCCGCTGTACATGTGATGCAATTTTGAGCATTGGGTCGTCGACTTTGAAAATTCTCTCTCTAACCCTCTGATTGTAGTGGTTGGCGACGCGCTTCATGTATGCCTCAACAAAACGTTCGGCGTAAGCTATTCTTTCCTCTATAGCGTCCAGGTGGGCAAAACGACTAACCTCGTCTGGCGTGGTTAGACTTGCCATGGCAACTCTTGCCGAAGGGATGGCGATTTCTGCTCATAAAATGCACGGTCTTGCTCAGGATTTTTAGCAATGTTTTGATGGTGGCTTCCGCCTGGACATTTCCCTAAGGATAGTAAGGATTGGATGTATGCAGTTGGGTTTTGTATTGTTCCAATAGGTTATAAACATCCTTGTTTACAAACGACTTGGCATTGTCATCTATGATTGGAGCTCCGAACCTACATATTATATGCTCTTTGATGAACGCGGCGATGGTTTCTCCTGCATAATCTTTCAGAGGGATTGCCTCTACCCATTTTGAACTATACTCGATTGTTGTGATGATATATTATTCCGTTTGGAGGAGTTTGGGTTTACCGGACCAATTAGGTCCAGCCCCCAACTGTGAAACGACCAAGGTGTGACAATATTGTGTAGATGAGAGTGGGGTGACAACTTAGACACCTCCTTACATGCATTGTTGTGTCATTCTTCATGGTTGGCCAATAGAAGCCTTCTTCATAGATTTGTAAGAATAACTTGTGCATCCCTTGATGCTCCACTTCATGCGACTTGGTCATGACTTTTATTGCCTCTTCTTTCAATAGGCATCTCGTGATCGCGTTACTGTAACTCCTTATATATAAAATCCCTCTATTTATGAAAAATTTGCTAGATTTCTTCTGTATTTTGAGTGCCGCTCTCCTTACCTCGGGTAATTTACCATACTAGATAAAGTCTATATATGGTTGCCTCCAATCATCCTCTTCCGTCACACATACCTCGACCGGTTGTGGTGGTGCTTGGCAGTTTCTGCAACTGTCCTAGATGGCTGCTGCCTGGGCTGCCATACTTGGCCAGTACACCCCTAGCCTTTGTAGTCTTCGATATAGACGAACACTACTCGTTTGCCCGCATGACTCATCGTGCATTTTTTGTATTAAATCATATGCTTCATTTTTGCTCAAGCAACGTGCCAAAGACCCTCCTAGTGCTCTATGATAAAGTGTGTCTCATATTGTTATAAATTGTTTCAACACCTTTATCGGGATGGCCCGCTCTTCGTTGTTCCTTGCGAGATCCTCGAGGTATATCTTTCACCAATCGTCTTCGTCCTCGAAAATCGCGTCTTCTCTCCAAGTACTAGATAAATCTCTTCGTTTTATTACCACAGTTCTTTCCTCCTTTCCATTTAATTGGATATTGGCCGCAAGCATGGCTAATGCATCCGCATGCATGTTGGAAATCCTCGTTATGTGTTCAACCGTGGTCGATCCCATTTCATCCATTAGGCTATGTGCTTCCGCTCTGTATGGTGCTAAATGCGCCTCTTTTACTTAAAACTCGTTGTTTACTTGGATGATTATTAACTTGGAATCTCCTCTGACTTCTAAATTTCCGAGGCCGAGTTCCTTGGCCATTATTAATCCCAGTATCAGTGCTTCGTATTCGACCACGTTATTGCTATAATGAAAGTCCAACATGAAGGCGTAGGATAATAGTTCTCCTGTGGGTGTCTCGAATGCGATGCCAACTCCCTCAAATTTCTCGTATGAGGACCCGTCGAATGATATAATTCAGGCTTCTCCTTCTACCTATACTACCTCTCCTAACATATCATCATGGGTGGACGTATCGTCGTTTCCAGGGAAGCATCCAAGAGGTCGGAAATTGCTTGCCCACGGATGAATTTGGGATTTTAATATTTAAATTCAAACTCGGATAGCTATAAGAGACATCTTGCGGTCCTTCACGTTAAGATTGGAAGAAGGGGAGCATCTTCTATCCTAGTTCCTCTTTAGGTGAGTCTTTGTAGCAAGATATGTGATCGGGTTTGCCGCTGCAACGACAATGGCTTCATGCATCAGAAGGTACGACCTCAAATTTTGCGCCGCGTATATCAGGGCTAAGCACACTTGTTCAATTTTAGGGTATTGCAGCTTCGTGTCCTTCAGAACTCGGATAACATAGTATATGGGTGATAGATTATCGCTCCCCATGTCATGTGCGAACACCGCCCCTATGGCCAGGTTTGTGAAGGCGGTATAAAGATAGATGGGCCCTCCCTTGAGAGGAGGCCTGAGTACCTGACGACTGACCAAACATTGCTGAAGTTTGCTGAACGTGTCCCGTTGCATTTCTTCTCACCCGAATTTTGTGTTTTTCCCTAGCATTGGGAGAAACGCGGTTAGGAGTTGAGAGAGGCCCGGGATGAAGCGTTGTACGTATGATATTCTTCCAACAAAGGTTTGCAATTCCTTCACATCTTTGGGAGGTGTCATCGTGGTGATAACTTTTATCTTGTCTGGGACGACCTGTATCCACTCATCGTCACCATGAAACTGAAAAACTTGCCTGAGGTTACACCAAAAGCACACTTTAGCATATTCATCTTTAATTTGAACATGCGACATTTGTTGAACGCCCGAATCAAATGTTCAACATGATCTTCCCTTGTTCTTGATTTAACTACGATGTCTTCCACATACCCCTCTACGCTTTGGTGGAGGAGATCATGAAAGATTAGTGTCATCGCCCTTTGGTAGGTGGGTCCGGCGTTCTTTAGCTCAAAAGGCATGATCACATAATAAAAGTTACCATATGGTGTCTGAAACGTTGTTTTGAGCGCGTCCTCAGCAGTCATTCTGATCTGATTATAAAACTGCTAAACATGTCCATGAACGAGAACATCATGTGTCCGCCCGTAGCGTCTACTAAAGCGTTTATACGCGACATCGAAAAATCATCCTTCGGGTATGCTCGATTGAGGTCTTGATAATACACATCACCTAATCATTCCATTATTTTTTACAACCGGTATGACGCTAGCCAACCACATGAGGTGTTGTATAAGTTTTATGAATTTAGCCTCCAATAGTCGCTCGTCCTCTTCTTTTATCGCTAAGGAAGTTTCTTGCGGAAAGTCGCGACTCCTCTATTTGATCGGTCGGAACTCGGCTGAAACGCTAAGATTATGAACGACAAGGTTACAATCTAAGCCTGGCATCTCGTCGTACTTGAAAGCAAACACATCCTTGTACTTTATTAGCAGACGGACCAGTACATCTCTTTCCTTTTCATTCAAGTTTTTACTTATTTTGATGAGTCGTTGTTCGTCCTTTGTTCCTATATTTACCTTTTCCATTCTGTATGTAGTCATGTCTTCTATGACACGATCCTCTTTTGTTTTTATTATGTCTCTTTCGGCCGGGTCCCGAAGTGATTCCGTCCCTTCAGGCAGTCCTGAGGGTGACTCCATTATTTCTTGATCAGTAGAACCTAGAAGGCATTTGTTCTCATACTTGGGAGTCCCCTCAGCTGATTGCTATAAGCGGTATACATGTCCTCCTTCTGGCCTTGAAAACCTTCAG
>JAJJMC010001750.1:586-11948 GCA_023531435.1 Papaver californicum | reverse complement strand
ATCACGGCATAATAGTGCATTAGCACTATGATGCATTCTCGGGTACGCAGCATTTGTTCATTGATGCATTCTCAATCATGCATCATGACATAATAGTACATTAGCACTATGATGCATTCTCGGGTACGCAACATTTGTTCAATGATGCATTCTCAATCATGCATCAAGTCATAATAGTCTATTCGCACTATGATGCATTCTTGGATACACAACATTGGTATAGTGATGCATTCTCAATCATGCATCACGACATAATAGTTTATTAGAAGTATGATGCATTCTCGGGTACGCGACATTTTTTCAGTGATGTATTCTCAATCATGTACCACGGAATAATAGTATATTAGCACTACGATGCATTCTTGGATACGCAACATTGGTTCAGTGATGCATTCTCAATCATGCATCACGGCATAGTAGTGCATTAGCACTATGATGCATTCTCGGGTATGCAACATTTGTTCAGTGATGCATTCTCAATCATGCATCACGGCATAATAGTACATTAGCACTATGATGCATTCTCGGATACGCAACATTGGTTCAGTGATGCATTCTCAATCATGCATCACAGCATAATGCATTAGCACTATGATGCATTCTTTGTTACGTAACATTTTTTCAGTGATGAATTCTCAATCATGTATCACGGCATAATAGTGCTTTAGAACTATGATGCATTCTCGGGTATGCAACATTTGTTCAGTGATGCATTCTCAATCATGCATCACGGCATAATAGTACATTAGCACTATGATGCATTCTCGGATATGCAATATTGGTTCAGTGATGCATTCTAAATCATGCATCACGGTATAATAATGCGTTACCACTATGATGCTCAGATACGCAACATTGGTTCAGTGATGTATTCTAAATCATGCATCACGGCATAATAGTGCATTAGCACTATGATGCATTCTCGGGTACGCAACATTTGTTCAATGATGCATTCTCAATCATGCATCACGTCATAATAGTCTATTAGCACTATGATGCATTCTTGGATACGCAACATTGGTTCAGTGATGCATTCTCAATCATGCATCACAACATAATAGTGCATTAGCACTATTATCACTACAAGAAAAACGGGTTTTAGCGACATGTTGTTTTAAGTCGCTTAAAGCCCCTTTTAAGTCGCTATAACCGTTATAGCGACTAAAGTGGCACTCGCTACGTTGGTTGCCCAAAGCCATGTATCTCAAAGCCTTGAGAGACCATGCAATCGCTCTAGTAATAAACCAACTTACCTAAAGCGATTGCTTTACTCATTGCTTAACATCAGACCAACTAACATGGAGCAAGTAAAATTTTGATTGCTTAACATCTAGACCAACCAATATAGCAAGTAACATATCAATCGCTTCAGATATACCAATCATTCTAAAGCAATTAAACTACTTAGTTGATAGAGACATGGAGCAACAATATATTGAATAGCTTAGTTAAAGTTTTAAGCTATCAAGAATTTTGCTCGGTAAAAGTAATTTATGATTTTGATTGGCCTGAAGTTGGTTGCTCAAGCTTTTGAGGTACAAAATTTTTTACTCTCTAGAAGCAACTTGTGACTTAGGAGCTATTAAACTACCTAGTTGGAAGATACATGGAACAACTAAACCTGATTTTACTTGGTTAAAATTTTAAGCGATCAAATGATTTTACTTGCTACAAGCGATTTTTACTTTTGATTGTCCTGAAGTTGGTTGCTTAAACTTTAAAGGTATCAAAGTTTTTACTCAAGTTGATCGTTTAAATTTTTAAGCTTCCAAATTTTTTAGAATTCAGATTTTAATTAGCTTAAAGTTGGTTGCTGGAGTATTTAAGCTACTCAATTTTTTTGCTCGCTAAAAAATTACTTCACTATTCTGATTTCAGTAACCCCAAATCATAATTAAAATTAAAATTAATACCAAATAAATTATGAACCAAATTAAAAAAAAAAAAATTCATTATATCACATAATTCAATTTATATCATTTCTTAAGAAAATTACACTCTTTAAGGAAAAGGAAAAAAAATACAATATAATATTTTCTTTAAGAAATATTTACAATCTCCACAATCTTAAAGCAAAACATAAAGAACACTACTTCAAAAACAGATATGCTCACTCAAGAAAGATATATATCTAACATAGAGCTAAGTTTTTTCCTAAGCCTGATACAAAGCCAGCTTGGACAGCTTACATCGTGAACGGCTGTTCTCAATAACATCATTTGTTTTTCTGAAACAGTCCTCACCTGCAGATAAATAAAAAGAAGAAAGAATTCAACAGAAGAATTAAGTCAAGAATATGGTTACTAATTCAACAGAAATGTACGAATTAGTTTAGGTATATACCCTTCTGTTGATGGTCCATGCTTGATGTTTAGTTACTCATGTCCTGCTTAGAATGTTAAAAACTTTTCAAGCTGCGGATACAAAGTTCTGCGAATTTCCGCAGTGAACTTAGCTTATGGGGTTTTCAATATACATCAGAAACTCAATACAAACTGAACCTAGATGAAACAAAGACCATTAACTACAAAAAAAAAAGAAAAGAAAAACAGAAATTGGATACTAACCCTCCACAGACGACTCTGTTGAGTTTGTTTCTGTTCAAATGACCTTACAAGTTCTTCTTGTTCTGTAATTAGATGCATTAATCAAAGATTAGTAATGAGTTTAGAGTGAAATTCCAATTAAACAAGCAAATTCAGGGGTTTTGAAGTCAAAATCTTCAGTATGAATTAGGTAAATAGAATCCTGAGACTGAGTGGTTCAAAAAAAAAAAATTGCTTGTGTGATATAATGATAAATTAACCAAAGAAATTACTTCATTAAAGGTAAGCGCTGTATTGATCCGAGTACCATCATATAAGAATCGGATCGACTCGTATTCAATATTTTTAACATGAAGGTAAGCATAGATGAGCAAACGTCCAAGCCAACCTGCCTCACATCAAAACTTAAATGGCAGGACCCCTAATCTCCCTTCTAGTGAACATAGTCGAGATTTAAACAACAATTAAAATGATTTTATAATTACTCCCATAATTAGTATACCTCTATATACTAATCGTGCATGTTGACATGGGTTACACCAACTCAAAGGCACTCATTTGTTGAAACTGTTGTTCAAAGTTTGTTGAAACTGGGCTACACATCAGAGAATATAAAACCACCATTAGAATAATTGCCAAGAATTAGAAGCTTCAGAAGTTATACCAACTCAAAGGCCATAGTAAATAACCATGTGAAACAGCAGGCAAGGAAAGAGCAATATTGGCTCAATTATAGCCAATATATTAGAAAAAAGTTAGTATCCAGGCAAGGAAAGATGAACATGTTACAATACTATCTAGGTTTTTTGTACCCCTAAAATATAATTTATACCCTCTAAATTTAAGCATATCAACTTTCCAATTATACTTGGGGAGTCTGCAAATGACCACTTACATAATATGCAGCCCAATAGCAGACCTCATGCTTCAGTTCGGCATCCAACTTCTTTAAAATCTCAAATAACAGCCTCTGTAATGCAAGAGATTAGAGTTCTTTCATATGCTAGATTGCCAGTTAATTAAGATACAAAACTACAGCTACTATGTTTTACCTTCAGAATAAGAAGGGGACGAATGCAATTAATTAGTAGCTCATACAACTTCCCACGAACCACAAACAACCTGTTAACAAACATTTATATTCCCATAATTCTCTGAAGCTTCTAATTCTTGGCACTCATTTTTACTTTGTTGAAACTGTTGTTCAAAGTTTGTAGATTGCCATCATCAAGTGAGGATCCATTTCTCTCAGATGAACTTGGTTGTCCAACTTCAGGCACACTGGCAGAGGGAGCCTTTAACTTACGTAACTCTGATGATGATTTCAGTTCTCATACATGTAACCCTAGCTTCAAAAATCAGAAAAAAATCACAATCAAAACAATCGATGTAAACCCTAAGAAAATAAAATAAAAATGATACAAAAACAGGGATTGAAAATGATTTTTTTTAGATCATCAGAAATTAATTTTTTTGAAATCAACCAAACCAAACCCTAGATTTGAAGAAACAAAAGGGTAAAGTTCTCACCGTGTCAAACAAATCCGACTTGATTGCTTGGTGTCCTTGTATAAATTTTGAAGTTATGATTGTGTTCCTCGAGGTCTTACCACTGCAAGGATTAAAATCAAACCAAACCCAACCAAATAATTAGTACAGATCTACCAAATAAACTGTAAAATTACAAATACATACACAAAACCAGTAAATTAAGACCAACCTTACACTTATTGGCTTCAATCTTTAAACCTGAGATTTTGTGGTAGAATCTTCCTCTTCAAGTACCACTTTTGTCACTGTCTTTTCCAACTGAGCGAACTTCCATGATCAAATCAGGCAATTTGGCTCTCATTTTTTCAGCTCCCATCCTTACAATAACTGTAATTCTTCCGGGTTTGTTCTGGGGGTTCAAGATCTCAAATGAGCTTCACTAGGTCATTTGGATCCATCTTATCACTGACCTGCAATTACAGATTCACAGATTAGTAATTGACACTGATACAAAACTCAAGACCGGAATCAAAATAGAAGGTGAAAACAAAACCCACCTCTGACTTTGTATCTCATTTAGAGCAGGTTGAACCAGAGAGAAAAGGAAGAACGGGAGAGATGGAGGCGGAAAAAGAGATGGAGGCGGAAAATGAAACTAGGTTTAGCAAAGTGAAGTGAGAGAAAATAAGCTTATATGAAAAGTTTTGGACGGTGATAAGGCTAAGTCATACGGATTATGATTTTTTTTGGACGGTAGAGATTTGATTTGAGCACTTCATACGGATTAAGGCAAGTGCACAAAAGAATATGTGTTTTTTTTTTTGCTAAAATAAATATATAATTCTTCTTGGTAAATACTTTTCTAGCATGTTTTTATCTATTAAGAGTATTTTCATCTTGAGGAATTAAACCTCTGAAAAAAATGGAGGAAGTCATATTTCCAATAATAAAGTGATAACTTTTTATTAAATTAATTTTACAATTTTTTTATGATTATTTTCATTGAATTAAATTGATATACGATTTTTATTAAGTAGTTATGATTTCAGTTGATGGTTTATACTTAGTCTAGGTCTCTTGATATTTCATGCTTCTGATTTGCAACTATTATTTTGAGAATCTACTTATTAGTAATATTTTAGAATCAATACGAAAAATTTATGATAATTAAGATGAATCTAAATAATGAGAAATAAATTCGAGAATTTTTATCGACTTTCGGTTAAACATAATTCCCGAGTTCGCACAATTTTTTTTACAATCGACTTGTGTAAATCACCTGAGCGTATTCACCTGTTATTTATCAATTATCCAATACTGTTCGATCTCACTAGATTTCTCATACATTTCATGGGTTTATATGGTTACATATCAATTCAAACCGAATTTCCATCAACTTCGTGTAATTTCGTTTGTTATCCGTCAATCTTATCCAATATCGGTCGACCTCACTCAATTTTTTTTGGATTCCATCGGTTTCTCCAGTTATCCATCATTTTAACCGAATGTCCATCGATCTTAGTCAATTTTACCCGTAACCTATCAATCTTGTGTTAAAACGAACTCGTGGTTTATTTATCAACCTTCAATATGAAAAAAAATCCAAAGAATAATAAAAATTATAATGATTTAAGATATTTTTATCGACCTTCAATTATACATAAATGCTGATTTTGAATATGTAAGAATGAATCAGAAAAATAAGAAATGAATTCGATAATTGTTATTGATTTTCCACTAGACAAGAATAGGGGATAAGTATAGGGTGCCAAACGCCTTATATGTGATGTCGAACACTGAGAAGGATTCATTTTGTAGACTCTTGAAGGAAATTAAGGTTTCAGACGGGTATGCGTCAAACATTTCTCGTTATGTGAACATTAAAGAGCGGAGGCTTATAGGTCTAAAAAGTCATGATTGCCATGTTAAATAGAACTCGTGTATTCGGTTTATTTATCAACCTTCGAATTATAAAAAATTAAAAAAATGATATATTTAGAGATCCGGTGGTGATTCCTCGTATTGATGGATATACTTATCAATTTCTCATATTATCTACCATTTTAACCGAATGTTTATCGAGCTTAGTCAATTTGACTCGTGATATATTAATTTTATCTAATATCGCTCGGTCTCACTCAACTTATGTGAATTGCATGACAATTTCACCCAATGTCGGTCGACGTTACTCAATTTTTATAGGATTCAATCGATTTATCCAGTTTAACTCAAATCGAATTTCCACCGATTTCACTTAATTTCGCTTGTTGTCGGTCAATTATACCTAATAGTTGAAATCCAAAGTCCATTTCCCCACTTTCACTCGAATTAGTTCAATTTTTGTGTGTTTTCTTAATCCTATGTTTAAAGTGAACATAAATTCCTTTAATTTCACTACAATTCAACTTTGATTTGCCCAATTTGGGTTCTTCGTGAACCCCTCAAAGCAATAGAGACGATTTACCCAAAATTTAAACATGTTATTACACAAATGATAAAACTAAATGAGATCGAAACATTTTGAGTGAAAATGAATAATATTGAAGAAAAAAAGAGCAAAATTGAACGAGACTAACTAATTTGAAGTGAAATTGAGTGACACAACTGCACTAATGGATAAGCCACCTCATACGAATCATGAAGGTTTTGGATGGTCTAGATTTGTTGTTGGATTATCATACGGATTGAGACAAATGTGTGAGTTAAACCAAAATTTGATCAATCTCACTAAAATTCACTCAACTTTTTATCGAACCGACTTGAATACACTCAATTTTGATCGATCTTACTCAAATTATATCAATTTTTCATCAAGTTCACTCGATTTCATTTTGATTTATTGAATTTCATTCAATCTCAATCAAACTTATTCATTTTGTTATCGATCTAACAAATCTAACGATATCAAACTATGATTTCATCAATCTCACTAAAATTCACTCAATTTGTAATCAAATCGACTTGAATACACTCAATTTTGATCGATCTTACTCAAATTATATCAATTTTTCATCAATTTCACTCGATTTCACTTAAATTTATTGAATTTTATTCAATCCCAATCAAACTTATTCATTTTTTTATCGATCTAACAAATCTAACGATATGAAACTATGATTTCATCAATCTCACTAAAATCCACTCAATTTTTTATCGAGCCGACTAGAATACACTCAATTTTGATCGATCTTACTCAAACTATATCAATTTTTCATCAATTTCACTCAATTACTCGATTTCATCAATTTCACTCGATTTCATATTTCGGGGTTTAGGGTTCATGTACACCTTATTATCCTTAGTAACCTCTTCCCCTAACTTGTTAAACTTATCGGACACGCAAAATTGGGTCCTTTTAATTGAACATTTGTTGGGGTTCAACCCTATTCATCAAATCATAATTTATAAACAAATGACAAACTAAGAACCCTAATTACAAAAAAAATTATTTTTGATGAATCCTAATTTCCAAAATTCATTAGGCTACGATAGAAATATCAGTTGACGACATTCGAAATCCAATATTTACCTTTCAAATTTTCGTTTCAGTAAGATGGTAACTAACACACACAATGGTAATTAACACAAAATTGAAACAAACACAGAATCCGTATGACCATCCAAAAGCAAATCTGGACCATCAAAAGCAAATCTGAATCCGTATGAGGTACCATCACCACCGTTAATTGTTTTTTATCAAAACCCTTCACAAAATTTTCTCTTTCATTTTCAACATTTTCTTTTCTCTTTCTGCATCACCACCATCACCAATCTGAGAAAACTAGGGTTCCATATTCGACTGCAACAAAACCTCAATTTCCTTGTTTATGTTTTTGATTAATTAATAACAACAAAACCTCAATCTCCTTTTCAAACCCGTAAATTCAATCTTCTTATCTCAAAACCCCCTAAATTTTAATACTTCTTCACTCATAACCCCAAATTTCTCAAACCCATTGATTCAATCTCTGCTGGAAGTGTTTCTATTGATTATAAAGCAAAACCCATTGATCTAATCTCTGAAACTCAAACAAAAACCATTGATTCATTCTACGGAAATGATATTTATGATGTTGAGACAGAACCATTTGATTTAATTAATGAGAGTAATGTAACAAAGGGAACTGTATCCAGAAGAAATTGTAAATTTCTTCGATCTAAGAATACTCGTCTTTTCCAATTTGGAATATAAGGAACAAAGGTATATTCTTCGTATTTTTTTTACTGGGTCAAAATTGATGGCTCAAAGTATAAATTTTGATCAATTTTTGAGTTTTACAGCCAAAAATGAATTTGATTAATTATCAATTTGCTTTTTTAAGGCTCTTTTGTTGTAGGTTTTTTGTTTTTTTGTGAATTGTGCTAGAATAGGGAAATTCTTCCTTGATTACGGAATGTTTGTTAGCTATATGAATTCGGGATATGTTACCAACTAACTGTAGATAGAGAATGATATTTGTACTGTTGTGTAAGAATTTGTTGATTAGTTGAACGTCTCAAACGATTTAAATGTTGGAGTCTCTGTTAAGTTAGTTCTTGATTTTTGAAACATTAAAGGAACAGGGTTAAGGGAAATATGACCTAACCTGGTGGAGGACTAGGCAATCTGCTGCCCTCTTGAAATACTATTGAAAATTTATTCGGGAGCGACTTAGGGTTTGAAAGGATGGGGTGTGGCTTGTCTTGTTCTAATTTCTATTTTGAGTGATTGAAGTTTTGGAAATAATGATCATGAATTAAGGTGTGAATAAAATTTGGGTTATGGGGACTAGAGGGACTCAATTGGTTAATGATGTTTTAATAGTTGTCTTGTTCGAAAGGGATGCGATCTAATTACATCAATTTGTATTTAAAGATATAGGTTAAGGGTTATCCATAGCTCTTAGTTACATTCGCAAAGCTTTCAAACTCTTATGTGGATCTGCTAAGGTTACCTCATCCCATGTCCCAAGTGTCATAGCATTCTACATGTTTCTTTTGTTCATGGACATTTACTTGAGTGCTGGAAACCACTGAGATTTTAAAATTTATAGATGTATATTTGAATGTGCTGAGTAATTCTTATGTTATCATAAGGAGTAATTCTTGTGTTGCCATAAGGTTCGTAATTGTTACGCCTTTGATGAATACCTCTGGAATGACCCTTCATATCCGACAGGTAATTCCCTTGAATATTAGTGTGAAATGTTAGCATTGTTAAACAAATCAAACTTATTTACTATTTAGCCGAATTGGACATTCCAATGAGGGTGCTTTTTGGATCAAGGTATCATCTTAGTTTCTACATTGCACTATTACACTCTGGAAATTTTTCTTGTTCCCCTTGTAACAGAACATTCAAATTTGTGTTGAGTGCAGCTTGCTGGAAAAAATTCTCACCATATTACTGAGGCAACGTTTAAGGCTTTTGCAAGAGCTATTCGACAGGCTACTGAGTGCGATCCACGCCGTCAAGGAAAAGTACAAAGGTCTGACTCTTTTCTTGTAACTGCACTTTTTTTTTTTTAATAAATCTTTTTTTTAAAGCAAAAAAACTGATCTCTAGAAGATAAAAAACCATTAACCAAATCTATAAGTGGATAAGACATCTTTGTCCAGCATCATGATATTACGAATCATTTTAGG
This sequence comes from Papaver californicum, assembly GCA_023531435.1. Classification (NCBI taxonomy): domain Eukaryota; kingdom Viridiplantae; phylum Streptophyta; class Magnoliopsida; order Ranunculales; family Papaveraceae; genus Papaver; species Papaver californicum. Next base: position 2,286 of record JAJJMC010001750.1, on the reverse strand, counting down.
TTTGCTTAAAGTAAATTTAGGAATGCTTCGTTGAGATAAACATCTATATGAATATTCCCAATTTACTTTCAATAATTTTTTCTCCTGAATGCTGTTTTTTCTTTTCTTGTGAGTGAACAGCTCCAAAAGGGTTTGGTCCCGCTCCTAAACCATGAAGCTAATGCCAGGATGCAGCAGATGTAGCTAAAAGTGCCATGGTCAGTGTCATTGGAATGGATTGAGATAAAGTCCAACTGTTATGTGATGCTGCTAACGAAGAAGTATATGCAAAAGATAAAGTTATGTGATGCTGCTAATGAAGAAGTAGATGCTTCTTCTCAAGGTGATCTTTCCAATGTTCGATCTATACTTGAAGAGAAAGAAGGATTACTATCTGCCAGCAATTCCTGTGTTTTGAATCTAGAGAACAAAGTTCGTGAGTTGAGGGAGAAGATGGAGCGGGATGCTAAGGACGTAGAACTTCGTTTTAATCAAGAGAAACAAACTTTAGCCTCTCATTACAACTTCCTGCAGCTTTATATATACGACTTTAAATTTCTAAGGAGATGAAATTGTAATCCTGGCTGACAGTCTATTTGCATGCCACTGTGGACTGTTCCACAACCATGAATATCAATTGTTTATATAACATTCAATCGGATGAATAGTGATATATAATTTAGTGTTAAGCATTAGTTGCCTTTTGAAGTTGGTACTAGATTTTGAGTTGCAAGGATTGTCAGTTTAGCATGCTTTTTCTCAAACGTCTTGCCTGGAAGTATTACTTGGTTTTAGCGTGCTTTTTGTCAAATGTGTGACCTGGAAGGATCACCTTGTTTTATGCCGGTATCTGTGAGTTCGTTGGCCCTAGTTTAGTTTCTCCTGATTCTTTTTTTCCTGATTCAATAGATTATGATTGCCATTAACAAAAAAAAAAAAAAAAAGAATAATACGCATCCTGCTATCTTGTGAAATTATCATTTTTTTAAACACTCTAGAAATGATCCAGGAGTGCTGGCAGTGGCATGTATCTTACCTGACTTTTCTTAACAAATTCTGAACCGAGGAAAGCATTTTTTATTGTTAAAAGCTTGACAAATGTTTTTAAAAAAGCTTAATTATAGTCAATTTAAACGACTCATGTTAAAAAATTTAATTTGTACATCCAAATATTTGATCACAATGAATTAAAATATTGATTTAAATATGTTTTCATGTTTCCATAAATAAATCCTAATATTGATTTAAACGTGTTTTCATGTTCCCATAAATAAATCCTAATAAGTTTGTTGGATTAATACTAAGTTCTTAAATGTCTACATTAAAAACTGACTTCTCTTTTGAAATGATAGTGACGGCTTAAACTTAGTTGCTGGGAGAGGTTTTATCAAGTAATTCTCTTTTTTAACATGTGGTGGTGGCTTAAACTTAGTTGCTGAGAGAGGTTTGAGCAACCAATTCATTTTCTGTTGCTACGAGTTTGTTCCTCAAAGTGAATAGCTACATGATCACTTTTTTAGATGCTATAAATTACTTGAAAAACGGATCTAGCAATTAAACATATTTGGTCGTGGCTCAAACTTAGTTGCTGAGAGAGGTTTGAGCAACCAATTTATTTTGTTGTTGCTACGAGTCGGTGCCTCAAACTGAGTAGCTACACGATCAACTTTTAGTTGCTATAAATTACTTGAAAAACGGATCTAGCAATTAAACATATTTGG
>JAJJMC010001738.1:0-20244 GCA_023531435.1 Papaver californicum | reverse complement strand
ACCTTCTTTGGTAGGGAATTTCCACAATAATTGCAAAAAAAAAAAAATCACCTGTGCAACAAAGATAAGAAAAATACCTAAGTAAAACTAAAATAGAAAATAAAATAAATCCTAATTAACTTATTAAAAAAAATATACCTAATTTTTTTTTAAAACCCTAACATAAAAACAAGTCTGTGTCGGCAGCGCCAAAAATTGATGTGGTTATAGACAGTGGTAAGAAAGATTTGTTACTTAAACTTGTGAAGATTGATTTTAGACCTGGTTTGTAATACTAAAAATATAAAACTCAAACAAAGATGATATCAAGATTATATGAAAGACTTGAGACAAAGGATTCCATCATTAAGCAATTTATGTGATTCGGTTAAAAACAATATTCAAACAATTCTTACGTTCAATTTGATTCTAAAATATTGTCAATATTAGATTTTTAAAATATTAGTTGTTAATCACAAGCATTGAATATCAAGATCCCTAAGCTAAGCATGCACCATCAAGAATAAACACAACTAGTTAATAAAAATTATTATTTCAATTTTTATTCAATGCAAATAATAATAAAAATAATTGTAGAAATTAATTAAATAAAAATTACCACATATTTATTGTAAAATTGGCTTCCTCCGAAGCCTCAGCAATGGGGTTTACCTCATCATAGCAACTACTCTCTCAAATGATGGATACATAGCTCAAAAAGTGTTTAAAATTAAGAAAAGAAAATTGAACAGATAATTTGCTACGAATATATTCGTTGCAAAGAAGAATTGGTAACTATTGCTAGTTGTTACAAAAGCAGTTGAATATAAATGAATAGGCAATGAAAATTTACAACTACGGCAACGGTTTCTTCATCTTCTTCCTCACGAACAATTTTTTTTTTTTTGAATTTTTTTTTCTTCTCTGGCCTCTGCCAGCCCCCCACTAGGCTTCTTACCTCCTCTATTTATACTAAACACTAATAACCCTCCAAATCTTGTCATGAATCTTTCTTTTAAAGCAAAAATATCTTGGCAGAGATTTCGATCTGATTTTCATGTCGTGATATTATTCATCATTTTTTTTTCTCGGTTATTAACTCTCGACGAAAACTCTAAGATGTTGTTTCCTTTTCAAGGATGATATTTCCTTATCCAATATATCTTACAAAATATTACCATACTCGAGAATATTTACATTTGATTTTTCTTCCAAAGATTGACACTGACATGATGTGTTTGGGTTGTATACGAATCCTTTGTTATAAGGCAAGAATATTCTTGTCTTAATACCGTGGAAACAACCCAAATTATTTGCGATAATTCTTCTCAGTTTGGAAACCAAAATTTCCCGCCAAATCTGAAATTTGAAATGGAAGAGAGGTGCCCATATCCAATGCATGAATACCTTTATCAATTCTTGTGGGTGCCTTTAGCAAAAGTCCTAGGTGCCTTTATCAATTTCCTTGGGTGCTTTTAACGCTTTTTAGCCAATTTTTCCACGATTGTTTATTCTTCGAAAACATCTACCAAATAAAGAAAATATCATTATTAATACAAAAATTGAATACTAACAATATAAATATGGGATCAAATAAGACATATAAATGTGTCTACCAAATACCCCAAAACTTATATTTTGCTAGTCCTCGAGCAAATCTAATCTAGAAAATAAAAATCCTAACTCACTGTCGCAGGCATCGCGATTGCATTTAGTGTGTGCAACAAGCCTTTAAGCCCATAGGTGTCCCTATCAGATGAGTTTTAGTCTCGCGAGGATTTACAAGAGGTGTACCCACAAAACCTTTTACTCCAAAGCCTAGCTACTTGTGAATGATTGAGGATATACATTAAACATGCTATTTAGTTGGTTATTAAATTCTTTGGCTATGGGAATCATTACCCTATATGAGTCCAATTGTTGTATACGAGTTTGCACTCAAGCATACTAAAATTCATATGTAATAAAACAAAACTCTACTCAGATAGTCGTACAATGGACCAAGATACTCGAAATCTAACAAACCACAATCACATGAATAGATTAAGAAGATGGATATGGAGATAAAAGTGTGCGCATGTTGACTAAGGTGAACGGTGTTTCTCAGAATATCTTTATGAACATCGTGCCAAGATGGATTGAGATACGCGCCCACTGGTCTGAATCTTAATTCTAATATCAACTCAGTTGGTATATAAAAGGGCCCTAGCGGTCGATTTATTAAATATATATATTATAGAAGGTATCGACAACATGATTGGATCATTCGAATCCAAGCGCATGCTTCTTTTCAACAGATTACATGATAGTTCCCATGGATCCTGCGTTCCAGGCTTGCTTAGGTGACGGAGACAGGGAAAACACACACATATTTCTATCCAAGTGTCAATACTCGATTTGTTATTATTATTATTATTATTATTATTTATTTTTTTCTCAATGGTCAAGTTCAATTAAAATAGTGGGGCTTGATCTCAATTACTCACTCTACTTCATCCTGGCGATAACATAGCGATACTAGTGCCCACCAAATCACTTAGAGAAACATAAAAAGTTACAAGAAATTAAAACAGAACGTGATATGGTGACAACTCCGAGACATGGTGACGACTATCATGTTATTTCTAACACCTGAGCTCCGTCCTTTTATAAATAGACCATTTAGTTGGGTCCCTCAACTCCTACAACCCAGAGGTTTGTTTCCATCTACTTAGAATGATTAGTGTCATCCTGAATTGTTCACAAATTTCTAGATTTTGGAGTTTACTAATTTTTTAAAAAATTTCTCCCTTACCCCCAAACTTAAACTGAACATAGTCCTCGATGTTCTAAACATAAATGAATGAGAGCATGAACAAAGATTTATAACGATCATAGTGAAGAGATAGGGAATATATATTACCAGCACCGTGTACCAAAAGCATATGGGTTTCCTCCCATAGAGCGCTAAGTATAAAGTCTTCAGCCAGACCAAGATTAGTCACAATTTACGAATCATACAATAATAATCGATATAATTGTGGATCCTTGAATTCAATCATTTTTGACTTATATAGCTGACCACATTGAAATATATAAAATTGGTGATCATTCTCATGAAAATGTGTCGATTTAAACTTTTTAAAATAATCAGATTTAGTTCCAAAAATTAAAAATTGACACATTTGAAGTTGAAACATTTTTGGTAAATAAAATATTGGTGAGACAACAAAATCAATCATGGTATCATGGACCGGGTAAACCACATCAACCAGAGGATGGGCATTCTGGACAAAATCATGCTCGGGAAAACGTTTTTGAAGATAATCTCTTAAAATGGTAGAGGCACATATGTCAAGTCCCAAGTGAGGGATATTTATAATAGTTAATAGTAAAGCACAGGGAGAATGATATTCACCCCCAAACTTAGAATTTTGGGTGTCTCTAGATAGACAAGTCACAATTTTCCTAATTTCTAGATCATCAGATTCCTGAAAATGGTCAATTGCTTCTTCTAAATTATAATCAGGTGGTGCATGCTTACTCATATCTAAAATCTTTACGAGTCTATCATATTCGTCAGGGACTATGGTCTTTGAATCGTTAGTCTCTAAAACACTAGTCTCGGGATACACTCGTTCCTCTAAGCCATCATCGTCTTCATAATAACAAGGAAATATTTCACCGTTTATAACAGTGGTATCTCTAGTTAAATCCTTTTCCTCTTGAATACACAAATAATTATCAAAATTATTGGGATTGGAACTAGAAACATCATTATTATCGTGAAGCTCAATTGTTGTGAAAATTTCTTCATCATTATGACTACGGATTTCAATTTCCTCATCAACAGTATCCTCAACATCATAATAATATGAAGATGATTGAACCTTATCTAAATAAATAGTGTTTTCTATTATAACCTCGTCCTCTAAATTAGTTAAATATTCATCATTATTATCAAGGGTAAAATTGAAAACACTATTTCGGCAATTAAGACCATTTTGAGCAATATTAGCAGCTAACCCTTCTTCTTCTTCTTCTTCTTCTTCTTCTTCAATCTCATATAAATGTGTCTTAAGTTCACTGAGAGCGGTATTTAAAGTTGAAATTTCTTTATTCTGATCTAATGACTCTTCATAAAATTCCCTCATTAACATCTCACTCCTAAGTGTCGACTCAGTTACCTGCTTGAGTGATTCTTCTAGAGTGATAATATGTTCATAAGGAGTACTAGGTTGCAACAACTTGAGTGATTCTTCTAGAGAGGTATTTGGGTCATATATAAGAAGTAACAAATCTCAATTGCTTCATGGAATTTTCGAAAGAAACAGTACTCAATTGAAACTGCTCGAGGGCATCCTTCAAAGACAAAGAACTTTTCCCGTTCATATGACTGGTGCACGTACGAATAGTAATTGGGATCAGTATGGTATGAACCATAACCTTGGAAAGGTTAGTAGTGGTCCCAAGCACTATCCACACTTTGGTCATAGTACGGGTAATGTCCGTTTTGAAACTCGGTCGGATATTCATTGTATTGGCTATCGTTATACCAGTTCAACATTTTTTTTTAAAAAAAATTTTGGGTGCAAATGCAAATGCAAGGTTGACTAAAATAGGTAAGCTCAGGTTACCTTAGCAAAATATACTTATAGTCAAAGGTTGGTCAAAGGTACGAGGCTAAGGCTTGTGGAATTTCAGCTGGTAACTCCCATCAGGCCATCGGCATGGGTTCAACTTACTTTTCCACGGATTTTCCTAGAATTTGGTAGTCTGATGAAACAAAATGTTGTGCGTGCACGTGTTTTTTTTATATACAAAATAAATAAAAATAAAATAAAGATCTAACTAAATATGTACAAAAGAAATCCTAACTTCCTAATTTACTTATTTACAAAATGAAAATCTAAAAAAAAATTAATGAAATAAAAAAATTTGGGTGATATTACTTACCTTCTTTGGTAGGAAATTTCCACAATAATTGCAAAAAAAAATAATCACCTGTGCAACAAAGACAAGAAAATACCTAAGTAAAACTAAAAGAGAAAATAAAATAAATTCTAATTAATCTAATTAAAACCCTAACCTAAAAACAAGTCCGCATCGACGGCACCAAAAATTAATGTAGTTATAGACAGTGGTAAGAAAGATTCGTTACTCAGACTTGTGCAGATTGATTTTAGACCTAGTTTGTAATACTAAAAATATAAAACTCAAACAAAGATGATACAAGATTATATGAAATAGCTGAGACAAAGGATTCCACCATTAACCAATTTATGTGATTCAGTTAAAAACAATATTCATGTAATTTTTACGTTCAATTTGATTCTAAAATATTTCAAATATTAGATTTTTAAAATATTAGTTGTTAATCGCAAGCATGGAACATCAAGATTCCTAAGCTAAGCATGCACCATCAAGAGAAAACACAACTAGTTAATAAAAATCATTATTTCAATTTTTATTCAATGCAAATAATCATAAAAAGAATTATAGAAATTAATTAAATAAAAATTACCATATATTTACTGGAAAAATGGCTTTCTATGAAGCCTCAACAATGGGGTTTAACTCATCATAGCAAACACTCTCTCAAATGATGGATATATAGCTCAAAAAGTGTTTAAAATGAAGAAAAGAAAATTGACACATAGAATTTGCTACGGATATATATGTTGCAAAGAAGAATTGGTAAATGTTGCTAGTTGTTACAAAAGCAGTTGAATATAAATGAATAGGCAACGGAAATTTACAGCTACGGCAACGGTTTCTTCACCTTCTTCCTCACGAACAATTTTTTTTTTTGATTTTTTTTTTCTTCCTTGGCCTATGCCAGCCCCACTACGCTTTCTGACCTCCTTTATTTATACTAAACACCAATAATCCTCCAAATCTCGATACAAATCTTTCTTTTAAAGAAAAAATATATTTGCAGGGATTTCAATCTGATTTTCTTGCCGTGATATTATTCATCATATTTTCTTTTTTTCTCGGTCATTAACTCTCGACAAAAACTTTAAGATGTTGTTCCCTTTTCAAGGATGATGCTTCCTTATCCAGTAAATCTCATTGAATATTACCACACTCGAGAATATTTCCAACTGATTTTTCTTCCAAAGATTGACGCTGGCATGATGTGTTTGGGTTGTATACGAATCCTTTGTTATACGGCAAGAATATTCTTGTCTTAAAACCGTGGAAACAACCCAAATTATTTGCGATAATTCTTCTCAGTTTGGAAACCAAAATTTCCCGCCAAATCTGAAATTTGAAATGGAAGAGAGGTGCCCCTATCCAATGAATGGGGTTCCTTTATCAATTCTTGTGGGTGCCTTTATCAATTTCCTTGGGTGCTTTTAACACTTTTTAGCCTATATTTCCCCGATTGTTTATTCTTCGAAAACACCTACAAAATAAAGAAAATATCATTTTTAGTACAAAAATTGAATACTAACAATATAAATGTGGGATCAAAAATTAAATACTAATAATATAAGTGTCGATATTGATTTCCTTTGATGTTTCTACTGTTGTGAATACCGACTTTTGTGACCCTAAAGGGATCACATGCTGTAATTACTATGGGAGATGAGAGCTTTCCCCCTGATTGACGCTTAGTTTGCTCTTCTTGTTGTCCTGCTCTTCCATAGACTTGACAATTGCTATATCGATTTCGGCTTGTTCACGTTCATCTCTCATCTTCTTTCTTACTGACCTCCTTTCTTCTTATGCCCCTTCGTGCATCTGGGTGTCCATTTGGTTGCAGTATCTTGCTTTTTATGTATCTCCGAGGACTTCTGTTATTCCTCCAGGCGTATGAAATAGTATTCGCTGGTGATATGTTGAGGCAATCCCTTTGATGCTGGCTACCCACAATCGTCCAATGATGGCATGATACGATGATTTGACATCTACGACACAAAAGGTGGTAATGGTTTTTACCATTCCCAAGTCGATCTTTAAGGTTATCTCTTCCTATGGTTTTCACGCTGCCCTATTGAGTCCATAAATCGTGTAGGTTGATGGTATCAGGTCTTCATCTGCAAGCCTCATCTGCTTGAATGTATCGTAGAAGAAGATTTCGACTGAACTTCCTCCATCTACCAGGATCTTCGGCATAGCAATGCTTTCAACTTTCATCCTGACCACCAATGGGTCGTTGTGGCTTTTTCCGTTTAAATGCACGTCTCGAGCTGAGAAGTAGACTGGTTGCATAATTCATGGCTTCATTGGTCCATCTGTAGCAACACTAAAAATTTCCCCTCCTTGGCGATTTTGCTTATGGATCTTTGTCATAATTGTTCTTTCAAAGTTTGGCTTTGTTACTTCGAAATGTGTGATGCTGTTGCATTCGAGGTATATGACTCCTCCTCCGATAGTGACATGGTGAACTTGATTATCTTTACCGATGAACTGTTGCAGATTCCCTTCATCTATCAGGCACTGGATTTCATTCTTCAGATTGCGACAATTGTTCGTAGCATGCCTGCATTTCTATGGAATTTGCATCATCCACGATCTTGGCCAGGGATAAGTGGCATTGTTCCTCGATTGAATGGATAGATCACATCATTTCTTTTCTCCATTTCAACAAGAATTTCTCCGGGTGATGCATTGAGAGAGGTACACGTTTTATCATCAAATCGTGGCCTTTTACATGTGTTACTACGTCCTCCTCTTTCTTGGAACCTGTGATGGGTTGATATCCTCCGTTCTGAGGAGTATAAGTTCCTTGCGCTCGAGGAGTATTTATTTGACTTGCCGGAGCTGTTGGAACCGCTGGTGCGGGCTCCACAAGATTAGCTCGAATACTTCTCGCATTTGATGGTGCTTTTGCTGCTGACGTTTGTATCTCCTCTAGCGCGATGTAATGCTCCTGGATTTCTCTCAGAGCTCCTAGATTGGTTGGGACATTGTTGAATAATTTGACGAAGATCGGATCATCCTTCTTAAGGCTGCCTAGGAAGCCCAGAATTTGATTCTCTTCGGAGACCTTCCCTACTTCGGCGCATAATTTTCTCTATCTATTCACAAGACTTCGTAGACTTTCATCTTCTCCGTTTCTAAGTGCATAAATTCGATTAACACCTGGTCTCAGTGAACTGTTATGCATGTAGGCCTCCAAAAAGGTTTCATATAACTCATCGAAACTGACAATGGATCGCTTTGGCAGTGCATCGAACCATGCGTGGGTTTCCTCTTTCATTCTAGAGGGAAAGAACTTGCACAGAACCACATCGTGTTCGCTCCAGGGTAGTAATGATCTTCAATATGCTCGGATATGCTGAACTGCATTGGAAGTTCTATCAAAGATGGATGTGAACGTGAGTATCGAGCACTTTGGTAGGAACTGGGTTTGCATTAGCTCCTTCGTGAATGGTGTTCGCTATGCTTCTGTCATGACCTCAGAGAGACGGTTTCCATGTTTTAAACCTTGCATCTCATTGTACATCACTTTCATTTTGTCAATTATCCTTCGCTCTTCTTCTTTCTTCTTGAAAGGTTCTTCGTACATTCTTTATGTTTGTACTTTCTCCTTCGCGCATGCTTTGGCTCCAGATCTCATGACTCTTTTGTCATTTCGTCCTCACAAATGTAGACTCGTTCCTTCTCCTTATTCACTCGGATATCTCGATTTTCCTGTTCTTAATTTTGGTTCTTTGCCTCTAATTCTCGGATATTTTCTTTTTATTGCTTCTGGAGTTTTGCGGTTTCCTCCACTGTCGTGGTTTCTCCAGTGTTGGTAACTCTGTCATTCATGCTTGCTGGTGGAGTTTCTGGTATACCATCGTCTTTTCCCCTGACCACGTTCTCTTTCATCGTTTCGCCATCCATTGGTTCTTTTAGCTCCTTTCTATTTTTTTCACCTGACTCTGTCTCCGAGCTCGTGTGTCCGTTTTCGGGTATTTCTCCAGCAATGGATCCTCCTGGTTCATCACATTGCCTTTATGTTTTCGCTTGTAAGTCTTTATTTTTGTTGTTTCTTTTTCTGTATTCATCATTCACCTAGGACACATAAAAGGAAAAGGCAGTTTTATTATACCGTACTCGATCTAATCTCTTGTTTGTACACGTTTTCCAAAAACCGATAAAAAAAAAGGATGCACCAGCCCCTCCTCGTCTGACATGTCAGTCCCATGACTGATTTTTTACCTCTGTTAACTGAATTCTTCACCTCTTCTAAGAAGTTAGTTACAGATTAAACTAACAGTCTTTTATAGCATAAATGTAACTCCAATCCTATCACAAAACGTTCCCAAAACATATTTTTTCTTGAAAATATAAAAACTTTTAGCCGACATATGAGCCACCGTTTTCAGTGGTCCCTTCTGTCAATTTAAGTTTGGGTTTTTTAGTCTTTCTCTTTTAGGGTTTTTTCCCGGTCACATTTCCTGACAGAGAATGAGATTTTACCGTAGGTTATAACTAGATTTGTGTTTTTCTTTGAAGATTCAAGAAACTCAGATGTCTTTGAAACTAAGATATTTCTTATGAAGAGGAAGATGTTCTAAATAATATTTTTCTTACGTTTAGAACTCTGCTTCAAATCCTTATTAATATTTATTGAACGTGTGCAAGCATATTGTTGATATGTTGCTACTCTTTTGATCTTATATTAGGGCTTTTAGAAGATGAACCGAGAATCTAATTGCTTGAAAATAACGATAGAAAAAACAAGAGCTAATGGCTATTAACCACAAGGCATCCATCATATTTATAACTTCGTTCCCTGTTTCTAGCGCCAAATTGTAGTAGCCATTTTTTCTAGCTACACAATGATATGGATCTATAACATTGAACTATAATTTTAAATGGGACAACATTCACTGAATCATAGTAATAAACCAAAATTAGTAAACATGGTGAACATCCTTCTTCTATTTCTTACCTAGGGATTGTATAGAAACTCAAGAATTTTATTAATGGCGAAACTGGTTATTACAACCTGTAATACTAATCTCTATTTTTTAAGGGAGTTTTGTAATACACTCTTAGCATAGAAGAAAACCTTGCCTTTACACTGAACTCTCTCAACATATTTATAGACAGGACTGTTTATACATAACATTTTGCTATTGCCCAGTATACACTTTTTTATGTCTTTTCCTACGTGGAAATATTATTCTTTTCATTCTTCTCGCATGAGTATTTGCTCATTCTCGTGTACTCCATGCTTTAGACGGACCACCATCTAAGCTCGGGTCTTTCTCGATTCTCGTGTATCTTCTTTTTCTTTTATCGCTTCGCATATTCTCTGAAGCTTCTTGTGTTGTCTCGTCGTCTCCCTCTGCCCGAGTTTGACAAAGTTCAGCTCTGCACGTTTGTCTTTCGCATTTAATGCTCATGTTCCCTAATTCAAACTTGTCCGTTGATGTAGTCAAGATGTTTTCCACGTGTTATGATCTGGTGTTGGCGGTAGATATCTCGAAATAAGGGCAGTAATTTTTCGACTTTTTTCTCATACTTCTCGGTGTTATCTTCTTACGTCTTTGATGCCCTAGAATTACTCCACATGGCAACCGGATATTTTACTACTACAGGTCAGTTTCCTAATTGACCAATAAGCTCTCTTAACCCCAAGGGTTTCCTAATATGAAACAAATTCCTAAGTTAACCCATCTTTCTCAATTTAAGAGATTCTCTAATGGTGAATGTGGATGTTGCATATGTGGCCTTATTTTTAAGACATCCTCTAGGTATAAAATCCTAAATATTAGGGAAATTTATTTTTAATCTCCAACCCATAAAGTTTTCAATCATTCTTTTAATTATTTTTAGGTACATAATTGGTTAAAATTATTTCTATTTCTGGTTTTCAATTATTTTTGTTAATAAAAGTGTGAATAAATCTTCTAAGTGAATGTCTAAAACTAAAGTTTGACCTAGAGGATGTCTAACTTTTTTTTTACCATATCATCCTCACATCAATGGGTTGGATATAATTTTTGATAAATATGGTTGTATATCCTACATGGATTACGACTTTTTTGTTCACACACAATCCATTGGAGAAGCTCTAAGAGATCTTATGCATTACAAAATGTGTTGTCAAGATTAATATCTTGGCCCCAGCTGATCTTATCTTTGCCCCGACTAACCTTAGCCCTGAGTCTGCCACGTCCTTAAGGCCAGTTCCTATGCACCTCTGAAAACACCAAATTTGAGAGAAAAACACCCACAATGCACCTAACAATTAATCTAAAACTCAAAATTGAGCAGATGCACAACGCGTCAATGTCTTGGTCGCTAGACAAAGTCTAAGTCACTCGCTTAGTTCATCCAACGGTCCTGGCTGGAACTCTTATAAATACCCAATTTCAAACTCAATTCAACTCACACCTACTCTACATCTCAATCTTTCACACGTATTTGTGTTAATCTAAAAAAAACTCTTCTCATTTTAATGTAAGACAAAACTCAGTCAATTTTTTCTGCATAATAAATTCCCATAATTCTCAATGAATGATCTTGCCAAAAAAGTTCATGGTACAAGTTTTTCAGTTGCCGAAGATGAATGCATTTGCAGCAATTATATTCGTTACACACAAGATAGCCTCAATGGTTGTTCTCAAGCAGGCAACACCTTGTGGGGTAACATATTTCTAGGGTTTAAAGAGGAAACGAACTTGAATTCACGTGATCCAGAGTCTTTGTGTACTCGCTTCATTAAAATGAGTAAAAAATTGAATGAATATGTTGTTCATGTCATTCAATGTGCTCGTAAGCCACCACCAAGTGGTGAATTACCATCGAATATGGAAAAAATGTGTCAGAGGGAATGACACCTAAAACACGGTAGAACATTTGAACTAGAAGGGTGTTATGATATTGTAAAAAGTTTTCCCAAATTTAATTATGCTCTATTAGAAAATATGCAACAAGTTCATATAAGTTCACCATACGACGTTGGTGGTTCCTCTACACCAACAACTTCAAGTCCCGGTTCACCAATGTTTTTACCGACTGGCCCACCACCACTCCCTAATTTTGATCTCAATGCAGGAAATATCGAGAAACGAAAAGGTTTATGAAGAGCAGCAACAAAAGCAACTAGAAAATTAGCCCAAGAAGGAGGAGGGTCCGATAATTTTAACATGACCGAGTTTGTGACTCACCAACTGACAACTGAGAAACAAAGATTCGTTGACTGGAAGGTCATGAATAGGGAGTTGAAAAAAAGTCGTCTTTCTCAAGAGCAATTTGTTAGCCATTATGGCATGAGTAAGATTCTTTCAATGGACACCACAATAATGAATGAGGATCAAAAGTTTTTATGGCAGCTGCAGTGTGACAAGTTAAAAAGGAGGGCAGTAGAAGAACAATTGCAACCTTAAATCCCAGTGGAGGAAAAAGAAGAAGATGATGATGAAGATTGTGAGCTTCAAGTCCTTGAATAATGTAATAGTTAGTTAAGATATATTTTTTTTAGAAAGCTTACATATAGGGGCTGCCAAGTTGATAGAGGGGCTTCCCATGTGAAGACAAAATAGGGACATTAGGTAGGAATTTCAAAAACCCCTTATCCATGATATTTTCATAATGGCTAAACTACCACTGATCAGTTAATATTAGTAAAACTAATTAGCTAATAGATTAGGCTAATAATAATTAATCTAAAATAATCTTATACTTAATCAAATCAAATGATTTTTTTTTTTGGTTTGGTGGGAAGAAAAAGTAGAAGAAATGAAAGAGAATTTTTTAAAAACCCTAGATTTTGATTCACTCAACCAGAGTAGTCAGGTATACCTCTAACTTAAACTATTGGTCTTTTTATGGCTCGATTTGATGAAATTACGTAAAAAATTATGTTTTTTTTGTGATTCAGAGAATTTTACGGTTGGGTTTTCATGTCTAACCCAATCGTAAATGCCATTTGCGGTTAGGTGTTCATCCTAACCAAACCTTAACCGTAATTTCATGGCGGAAAACCAAATCGTAACAGTTTTACGGTTGGGTTTTCAGCATCATACCCAACTGTAACTAACAATTACGGTTAGGTGTTCATCCTAATCTAACCGTAACCATATATTCATGGAACAATCAATCGTAACAGTTTTACGGTTGGGTTTTAGCATAGGACCCAACCGTAACTAATCTTCAAAAAAAATGTTTATATCCAGGATAATTTACGGTTGGGATTTGACAATCAAACCCAACCGTAAATAGCAATTTTAGTTTTAGTGCAAATAAATTTACGGTTGGTATGTTAATCGAACCCACCGTAAATGATCATCTTCATCTCCTTTATCCCACATACTTACTCTTGTCACACTTATTGATTCAAAAACCATCCGTAAATAATCAGTTGTGACTGTTTTACGGTTAGGTATGGACTTGCGGACCCAACCGTAAATAATCAGTTGTTTTGTTTTTTGAGTTGATTTCTCCTTTGCTTGGTTTCCAACTTGAAATTTTTGTAAATAAAACATGAAATTTTGCTAGACCAATTTAAGATAAAAACTGTCCCATACATTCTAACTAAATTGAGATATGAATATTGTCGCAAGAAGTTATAATCCACCCATAAAAAAAACATAAGTTTGACGCAATTTTTATAATCAACGTAGAGTTAGGGAGAAGGAGGAGGGGTATGTCGAGCACCAACACGACCGCCACGAGTACGAGCACCACGTTGCACATCCTCGGCTTCATCATGTGTGTCTTCATTACTAGGTTGCGGCTCTCTTCGGCTAGTAGTCGCACCTCTTGTATCGGCTCTACTCCTCTTTAAGCTTCGCACCATCTCATCTTCGATTGATTCATGAAGCTTCCTCAATTTGGCACGCAGGATCTTTTGTTGCTTGATTGTCATCACATCACCTCTATTTATGGATGAAGTCATAGACTCTGCCAATGCAAGTGCTTTCTTTTCCTATTCACATATGAAAAT
Source organism: Papaver californicum (assembly GCA_023531435.1). Classification (NCBI taxonomy): domain Eukaryota; kingdom Viridiplantae; phylum Streptophyta; class Magnoliopsida; order Ranunculales; family Papaveraceae; genus Papaver; species Papaver californicum. The sequence continues at coordinate 6,386 of JAJJMC010001738.1, read as the reverse complement.
AAATGTTGGTTGAGTCTTTAGTAATAAATCTTAAAAACATTAATAACATAAGTAATTTACGTACCATATTGAAATATCCATTTTTCCAAACATCAATGAGACCATCTCCTGTGTTGTTTTCTTGACCCCTTTGAAGTTACATAATTTACAAACAATTCAACACAAGCAATCAACGGCAGTAAAGGTGCTATGTTATCAAGGGAGCGAGACTCGTGACCGATGAGTGCGTGCATGAGTAGTTGGAGTAGGAAGGAAGAGCCCCTTCCAGTGCGTCTTTGGTCTCTTTTTACCTTTACATGTACCCTGATCCACGAGGAGAGTCTAACCAGCCTTGCAGGGCCTGAAAGATCAATGAAGCATGGTTTTGAGATAAGGGATATTCACTTCATTATCGAGATTGGAATGGCTTTCTTTCTCGCCGACAGATTCCCCTCCTGATAGGAATGCCGCAACCTCTGTTATCGACTTTGGCTCGCCTTTCTTTGAACTACGAATAGAAAAGGCCTATGAGGTCGTCGGATTGTAGAGCTGATCACATCAGCCAGAGAGAAGACAATAATAAGCCCTCAGAAGAAGAAACAAGAGAATCGGGAAATTCGGAACTGGTAGTTATGTAGGCTTTGGTTCTTCCATCGATATGGAGAGTCAAAAGAAGTGCGAGTGGAGGCGCCGATGAAGAGCTAACGAAAGTGCCTAACCGAGCCATTGAAGAAGGCCGTGGAAACGATATTACGAATCTTGTACCAACCCGTGGATCACACAAACTATATGTATTTTCAAGCCCCCTACTGCCGCCTTACGGAAAGAGGTCTCGATACGTCCTACTCTATCAGCTCTTTCAAACATGGGGATATGAGACCCAACGGATATAGGTATCTAAGGTCTTCGATTTGAAGGATTCATGAACAAGGTAGCTCTACCTAGTATACAAAGGATTCCTAACCAAGTGTCGTCCCCATGTCCCTCCCGTGTGGCGACATGGGGGCGCAAAAAGGAAAGAGAGAGATGGGGTTTCTCTCGCTTTTGGCATAGCGGGCCTCCGGGACTCGTGTAGTAGTAGCTATACTCCGCGTGCCAGCAAAGCTCCTCAAAAATTAGAAAAATCAGAACTCTTTACGGTTGGGTTAGACATATCAAACCCAACCGTAAATAATCAACAACAAGAAGTTATTCTACACAGGCAACTTTACGGTTGGGAATTGACAATCCGACCCAACCGTAAATAATCATCAACAAAAAAATTGAACTAACCATGATAATTTATGGTTGGGAATTGACAATCGAACCCAACCGTAAATAATCTTTAAAACAAAAAATTTGACATATGAAGAATAATTTACGGTTGGCAATTAGAATCAAACCAACCGTAAGAAAAAAAAAACCTTTGAGTGCAAAATGGTTTATTTTTGGGTTCAGAATCGAACCCAACCGTAAAATTTCATCTTCATCTCCTTCCTTCTTATTTACGGTTGGGTATTTTAATAACCCAAACGTAAAATTCAAAAGAAACCAGTTACAGTTGGGTTTTTCCAATCGAACCCAACCGTAAATGTTTCTAGAAACCTAATATTTTTACAACTCGATCAATCAAACAAGAAAATCAATCACTTTAGGTTTCTAAAAATAACATGAGTTTTGTTGAATACCTTATATACACCATTTGTTGTGGTTGGGGAGTTTGATTTCCTTCACCACCGATTTGTTCTTCAATATCTTGATTAGGTTGTTTAGTTTGATTTTGATTGTCATCACTACTACCTTCTACACCTTTAGTAGGATTCTTCATCACGAACTTTAAAGTTTAATCGACGATGAATTTTTCGAATCGCCAATTAATTGACTAGGAATTTCGATGGAGAAATTCGGTTGAAATGGAGAAGGAGGAAATATGGAGGGAGAGGAAAAGGTTTTGAATTGAAATGAAAACTGTAAGATTTTGTTTTGTTTAGGTTTTAATAGATTGAAGCGCAAATTAGACTTTTTATAGATGGAAGGGTAATATGGACATTTACCATAGCCCATAGGATACCCCTTAACGAATTATTTGGCCACCCTGAATCCATGGGAAGCCCCTCTATCACATGGGAAGCCCCTATGTAAGCTTTCTTTTTTTAATCGTTATTATTAAGATGTAATAGTTAGTTATTATTTGAAATAAAATAGCTAGTTAGTTCAATGAAATTTTTTTTCCATTATTTTAAATTACACATTACATAAAGGAAGTGGAAATAATGTAAACAACTTAACAATGCATACAAAAATTAATAATTGAGATGGGTAATGAGGAACTCCTTAAGGATGTAGAAACAAGCTTCGTATTTGAAATTCTCTCATTTCCATCTTCGTCATTCACTGAAAGCTCTTGCACCAATCTCATTACCGGTCTCCCTCCTAAGTCGATACCGATTGACAATCCAAACTAAAGCTATATATTTACTACTTGTCGCTTTATTTTTTGAAATCTTACAAACAATTGAGGTACATTAGAGTTATTAGGGTTACCGATGTCACGTAAAAGTTTTCATGAATCCCCAATAACTAAATCTAGGAATACCATTTTTTCGTCGTTCTACACCTCTAGCCGGATAGCACATTACATAGTTTCTACAAAGTGATAAATCTTCTTCCTGAGTGAACTTAGCTTGAGCCATATATCAGAAAATCAGAGTGATATTAGAGGAAATGAGATTAAGAGTGAGTCAGTGTGTGAGAGAGAGAGTATGTATCGAAGTTTTGTGGTAGGTGTGATTTATCTTTGGGAGGTTTATAGATATATATAGGCGAGGAGATGAGTTGAGAGTAACAACTATATTTTTCCAATAGTTATAAAAATAGTCGTCGTACTCCACGTTATCTATACTGCCAACGAATAAAAAAAAGAGTCGTTGCACTCCATCCACGTCATTGAAGTAAATATTATGCAGAAAATTTAAACTTGTATAATAAATTATTTGAAAGAAAAAAACAGTACATAACATACATAACATAAAAAATTAAAACAACAAATGAAACTTGTAAATAAACTACTACTTGAAACTACTAAATACGGCCACCCACTCTGCCATACTCGGCCAAGATTCACAGTCAGGTCATGCCTTAACCTGTCGTACAAATTTGTATCTTGAATGTGATTTTCCATTTGATTATAGTTCCTTGCAGGTACCCCACACATTGGTATAACCCCAAGCCTCAAATCTTCATCATGGTGGTTAGTCCAACTCTTATCACGGCGGGTTTCTTGGATGACCATGTTATACATAATGATGCACGTAAGCATAGTCTTATGCATTTCACGAGCACTTAAACCATGGTAGGGTCTACAAACTATAGCGAACTTCACTTAAGAATTCCAAAAGCTTGTACCACATATTTTCTCAAAGCCATTTGCTTCGTGTTGAAATACCTAATTGAGCGACCAACATCGCCTGGGGGGGATGACGGTACGCTTGAACTAAGGTAGACCATTTCAGATAGATTTCATCCGCTAGATAATACTCGTGAGTGTATTGGATCCCAGTGGTATGGAACCTTACATCGGAGCATATTCCATACTTGAGGTCTTCAAGAAGAGGTGACTTATGCAGAACATTTATGTCATTTTGTGAACCTGGCAGACCAAAATAAGCATGCCATATCCAGCAATCATAAGAAGCGACAACTTCCAAAATAACAGCTGGTTTTGGGTAATGACCCTTATATTGACCTTGCCAATACATATGGCACCCCTACCATGCAAAATGCATGCATTCACGATTCCATAGCATTCCTGGAAAGTCCCTATCCTGGTTTTGTTTTAATATTTGAAGAACATCTGCATCTTTTGGTTTTCGTAAATACGTTGGACCAAAATGACTAATCATTACTTCGTAAAACAATGAAATATACTTGAATGAATTTTTTTTTTTCCAAACAATTATACTCATCGTTAGCATCCGCTGGACGACCATAACTAGGGCTGCATATGGTATGGTTCGACTCGGTTGTTTATCCATCCAAAACCGAAACCAAAGACCTCGGTTTTCCTGATTTCAAAACCAATGATTACCATCAGCAAATTCGGTTCAGTTTGGTTTCATACCGACTCAGTTTCGGTTTTAAACCGGCCGATTTTGGTAAACCGACAATGTTACAAAATTTATATCATTTCTAAGTCTTTCTTTTGTTAACGTTTTGGTTTTGGAAGAAAACAAAAGCAACCACAGTTGAAAGAAAAACCTAGAACAAAGAGAAACAAAGGGAGAGTAATAATAATAAAGTAATTACAGCAGCAAAGCAAGTAATAACAACTAGGGATGCACAGAAAACCATATGGTCCATATACAAACTAGACAGTAAGTCAGTAACTGCAAAATAAATAGACTTGTAACTGACTAACTGTATTGGTTTCTCTCGTTGCATCTTTCTTTCCCTATAACTAGCTTGCCTTATCCATGGATATTTTTAGTTCCTTTCACTAGGTTTGCATTTGCATACAAATTCCCTGCAAAAACAACTCCTTAAGTCAAAGGTGACACCAATATATACCTCAAACCAACATGGAAAATAACTATTGGCTATATTTTTTTCTTCCTATTACAAAGAGTGATCAACTCTTGCATCAATTCATTTGGTGGACCTAACTCTTCCCAGAAGTAATTCGCAAATGCCATGTAACAGTATGATGTAATAAAAATGGATCGACAATAATTGATGACAAGTGAAAGGTTCAGAAAATTAGTTACCTACCGCATTGGGATTAATCTTCATTTATGTCAATATGGATGAACGTGGACTTAGCAAGAGAACCTAAAAAGTTTGCAAGGGTCAAGTCCATAAACATGGCTGGATTAGATAGATCATCAACCAAGTCCATAAACAGAGCTATGAGGATATGTCATCTTATGAAATTAGTTCACAGTTACTTGGTGAAGGTGTATCAGTGTCACTAGTAATGAAGCTATGAGAAGTTTCATTTATTGTATTCCCATAAGGACTTTAAAATGTTCAGATCTACCATATGCATTAAGAAGACACAACAGATGGAGAATTCACACAATGAATGAGAATAATTTAAGTTATTCTTCATTGAAGGATTCACACTATTAACATGAACAGATAAATAGATAACAGTTAGATCATTAAATTTTAACATTTATATCTCCAGAACCCAAAAAATATAATAATTTTAATTACTTATAGAAATTCCACTTTTAATCCATCTTTGGGGAGAGAGAGTTAGGAATAATAAGAAGAAGAGAAGATAACTGGGACAAGTAGTGGTTTGGTTTTTAGAAATTCAACTTGATTATCAAACTTAATATACCACAAGATCATATTAATATTCATGTTTGTGAACAGTGAAAGTTTTCTTAGATGGAAGGATTGTTTCGAAGTTGCAGATCTCACAAAGTTATCACAGACGATAAAAAAAAAATCAAAGCATATAGACTAGTGCCATACTACTATACTAAGGTAGAAGGAAAATATAATACCTAAGTCAATATCTTCAGAATCATTCGTTCCTAAGGTAGAAGGATTAAGGTCAACCGGCGTCCGTAACCAGCATTACGTGCAAATAAATGCCTCAACTGTTTTAGGAAATAATGAACTCCAAAATGGATCAATAACACGCCTTCCCGTACTAAAGGAAGATTCATATGCAACGGAAGAGACGGGTATGGCTAGTACATCCCTTGCCATGTGTGACAATATGGTATACCTAGTGGAAATGGTCTTCCACTAACTTAATATATCGAATTAAGGTGTTCTTGGTTCACGTTTCTCTGCTAGATAATGAACCAGCAATGTGATACGAGCATAATTTATATATATTTACCGCTTAATTTATATTTACTAGTGCTTGAATTTGTAATAATAATATAGTTTTATTGTTTTATTAGGTGGTACACACAAAATCCGAAGTTACAATAAATATGGTTTAATGGGTTATTATTGACCGTATCCGAGAACCAGGTGGCACGGTCAGGTAGAAGCTGGTCAGGCGTTGGATGTTGTGTTGGAATCGGTTGACTGATGGTTTGTTCTTTGGAAGTTGAATCACGGTGTAGTGGTGCGTAAAAAGATGGAAGGAAATTCTAGCTAGGGCTGTAGCCTAGAGAGAAGCAAGTGAAAGAGACGGCTAGGTGTACTTCTTTTTTCGTTTGAGTGAAGAGTATAAAACAAGAAGTGGATGTTGGCTAGGTACAACACGTGAATGAATTGAGAAAAGAAAAGAAGAGATAGTACGGTTTTGCTTTTGGAGTCTGACGGTGATGGAAAAGTTGGGGCTAGACACGTGATTTGAAGGAGACAAGACAAGCCCATGTGACTTCTTCCACATTGGGTATAAAAGGAAAGAGAAGGAAAGAAACAAAAGGGGGGAGGTTGTACGTTAGGTTTTCTGGAAG
>JAJJMC010001706.1:0-13218 GCA_023531435.1 Papaver californicum | reverse complement strand
AGGGTGACACTAACCACTCTAGGTAGATGGAAACTTAGCCATTTTGCTATAGGGATTGGTGTGCCCAGCTAGATGGTCTATTCATAAAGGAGACAGAGTTCAGGTGTTAGAAATAACATGATAGTTGTCACCACCATATCACGTTCTGTTTTATTATTTGCAATTTCGTGTTTCTCTGAGAGTATTGGTGGGTCCTAGCATCGATGTGTTAATTAGCGCTGGAATGACATTTAGTGTGTTGAGATCATGCCCCAGTTTGAATAATATGTTATTGTTTTAGAGTTATGTGTGTGGTCCCCCTGTCTCCGTCGCCTAAGCAAGCGTGGAATGCAGGATCCATGGGAACTTATAAATATTTTAGTTAGTAGTAATCGTTAAAAATAAATGGGGAGTATCTCGACACACTAGGTTTCATCTCGGTACTGACCTTCAGACAGATATGGGACACATCGTTCGCCTCAGTCAACACTTGCAACCTTCTACAGTCTACTTTCATCTTCTAAGTCTTTTCATGTGATGGGTGGTTAGATAACTGTCTGAGTAGAACTCTGTTATCTTAGATATGAATTTAAGTATGCTTGAGTTAACACTCGTGTACAGCGATTGGACCATAACGGGCAATGATCCCTATAGCCGGCTGGCTCAGTAGCTAACTAACTAGCTTGTTTAGTGTCTATCCTTAATCATTCACGTGTTGCTAAAATCTAGATTCAGGTTTTGTGGGTATACCTCTTGTAAACCCTCACGAGACAAAACTCGTCCACTAGGGACACCTAGGGGTTTAACGGCTTACTGCATATGCTAAATGTAGTCGCGATTCCTGCGAAAGTGAGTTAGGATTTTTACTTTATTTTTAGAGTAGTTTGCTCGAGGACTATAAAAATAGTAAGTTTGAGGGTATTTGATAGACACATTTTAGTGTCTAAATTGCACCTTAATTTCTAGTGAGTTAATATTCGATTGTGTGTCTATTACGTGTTTTTATGCTTTTGTAGGTACATTAGAAGAATAAAGATTTGTGGAAAAATTGGCTCAAAAAGTGTTCAAGGCACCCGGGAAAATGGATCAAAGCACCCACACTTTGGATTGGGGCACCCCTGGATCGGGTCAACCCAGCGGGTCAACCCAGCGAGTCAACCCAGCGAGCTGGATCGGGCCGAGTCACCGGGTCAACTCATCGGGCTCAACTGTTTTTACTGGCAACACAAAATCAACGGGAAATTTGGTTTCTTTCGCTTCCAGATTGTTCCAAATGTTAGTAGATATCCCACACAAGTTAGAACAATCGAGAAACAGCAAAAAGATCCCGTGAAATCAGTTGAAAAATCATGAACATGGCCGGAATTGGGTTTCGATTAGGATTGGGATTTGTGGACTATTCTAGAGAGTTCTATTAGGTTTAGAACTCTCTGTAGGGTTTCTACTATCTATAAATACCAAGAGAAGCCAAGAGAACCGGGTACAAAAGCTTAGAGAAGATTTTAGAGAATTCCGGTCACTATTCCGTCACCGCCGACGAGCTGCTGCTGCACCGGCCGGCTGTTCTTCATCCATCACTGCCGGAGAAGAAGACTCAGTAACATTTATAAGTGTTGCTGATTTGAATTTTCATGTTGTCTATTGCTTCAAACCATTTGTTGCTTAAACTCTTCTGTAACAGCTGAACCCTCTCCTGTAACGCATATAAGCGTATCAAATCAGCTGTTACAGCGTTATTCAACCTTGTAATCAATATTTTGAGCAATGAAATCAACTTTTGAGCAAGTTTTCTTCACCATGAGCTAAGTCTATTTACTGGGATGATGGATAAGGTAATTTTCTCAATTTTATGTGATCTAATTATTTTCTAATAATTATTTAAAATTCTTTTATCATTAAAATTGCATAGTTTTGAATAGTAAAAACGGTTTTCTTTCAACAGTTGTGCTTTTGCTTGATGGATTATGCTTAGTTAATTAATTTTGATAGTCCATGCTTGTGATTTACCTATGTTTGTTAGCATAACAAAACCAATTTTGGCAATTATTTGTGCTTCAATTAATTTAAAAAGAATTATCCGATTAATCACATAGGTTGTTAGAATTACCTGATTCCTGATTCCTGGTGTTTTTTAAAATTATTCAAAAATCATATTTAGGTTATTTAGTCTTTTTATTATTCCTGGAGTTTTCTAGAGTTAAGTAGAATCATTATTTTCTAAAATCATTACCTTCACAAGTTCGAGAATCGAACCTTTATTTACCACTTCTAAAATTACATCAATTTTTAACACCTGAACTCTGTCTCCTTTATGAATACACCATCTAGCTGGGCACACCAATCCCTATAGAAAAATGGCTAAGTTTCCATCTACCTAGAGTGGTTAGTGTCACCCTAAATTGTTCATATGCTTCTAAATTCCAAATCTTATTAAACCTAAAAAGTCTCCCAATACCCCCAAACTTAAAATAAACAGTGTCCTCAATGTTTCTAAGTCAAGAACAATACCAAAAGAAGTAAAGAGTATAGGCGTCAGAGAAATGGACGTGAGGTGATTGGTTCTCGTGATGGTGTGCTGTTAGGGTGTTGGTTAAGTGGAGGAAGTGATTATGAGTAGCAGGGCTAGTCTAGTAGGTGGCAGTGCTAGCTAGGTACATGGTTGGCTGAATTTGAATTAAAAGTCAAAGAAGAGAAGAGTAGGTAGGTGATGTAGAGGCTGTACGGTTTTAAAAGGCTAGTTATGTTGTTGACGTGTGAGATGGAAGTGAGAAGGAGTTGGTGATGCAGTTTGATAGAGTAGGTAGGTGATGTAGAGGCTAGTGTCTGATGGCTTGATTGAAGTTTAGAGTGAGTGGAAGACAAAGCCTGTACAAGAATTTGGGGTATTGATCATCACGTCAGGCAAGGCTGAGTAGGTGGACACAGAGACTAAGAAGAGCGTCAGTAAGAAGGACTGATTGGAGTAGGCTACGGTGAAGGTTAGGAGGTGAGAAGGTAGAGCTATAAAAGAAAGTACAAAGGCTACTTCTTTTTGGAGGGTGACTTGTGAGTGAGTGGGCACCACAAAGCATGTGAGGGCTAGACTTCTACTAGAGGCTTCACGTGAAATAACTAAAACGAAAGAAAGAAGCTAGTGAAAGGACGGTTAGACCTAGGGTTTTAAAGCTATAAAAGAAAGACAAGAGTTTCGAGAGAGTAGTGGGTACGTGGGGTCTGGCTTTTGACGGCAGAGAGAAGTCTGTACAGGAGTCTGTTTTGCTAGTTTTGTTGTTGGGGTGAGAGTGTTTTTCTTTGGCTGCGGACGGATTTTGAGGTACTTCTGTACACTCTTCAGAAGAGAGGAAGACGGCTGCTGCACAACCGGGTTAATTCTTTCTTCTCTTCTATTGATTTTTATGGATTTTGAGAAACCCTTCTCCATGTTCTGAATTAATTTGTAACTAGGGTTTAATGTTGAAACCACTTACAGTTTTAGATCAATTAAATAAAATATTTGATATAGACCCTTATGATTTAAATAGATTAAATTCATGACTTTAAACAATTGTATTGTCGTTTATGGTGCATGCTTGGCCTATGGTTTTGATGTTCCATGTTTCTGGTATATAGTTGTTATTCTAAAAATATGTTTGTCTACTTATTTGATATTCCATGCTTAGGTTAAATCTTTTGATGGGGTATACTTAGAATAGCCAAATATTATTTGTAGACCTTTAATTAGTTTCGTACAATTTTCTCGCTAACGCAATTTTATGGTGTATGCTTGAGACTAGGGCTTTTTGATACATCATGTTTAGGGCGTCCCAGCGATATTTGCGACTCTAAATATTCATGAATTAAATAGTGGTGGATACTGAAAACCCTGGTTACCGACTCTCTCTACTCGGTCACATTTTATTAGTTTAGTTAGTTTATTATTTTATTTATTAATATAAAAATCACAAAAATGTTCCTCTTGGTTAGTTTATTAGAGATATTAATTGCAGTATTTCCCCGCTCTCTGTGGGTTCGACCCGTACTTGCCGTTGTCTACTAGTTAGACGCCGTGCGATTGCGGTTATTATTATTGGGTAATTTCAAATCACACCAAGTTACCATAAAATGGCACTTCTCCCAATTCAGCACAAGATTAGTCTCAACACATTGTTTAAGAATTAATGTAAGGTTATCCAAGCATAAGTCGAATGAATCCCCATATACACTGAAATCGTCCATAAACACTTCGATGATGTTTTCAACGTAATCTGAAAAAATACTTACCATACACCTTTGGAACGTGGCCGGCGCATTACAGAGGCCGAAGGGCATCCTTCTGTATGCGAATGTTCCGAACGGACATGTAAAGGTGGTCTTCTCTTGATCCTCCGGTGTTATCGCAATTTGATTGTAACCTGAATAACCATCAAGAAAACAGTAATATGCGTGTCCGGCCAATCTTTCTAACATTTGATCCATAAACGGTAAAGGAAAGTGATATTTTCTAGTGGTTGCATTAAGCTTTCGATAATCAATACAAACCCTCCAACCCGTTTGCACCCGGGTCGGGACTAGTTCATTCTCTGAATTATGCACCACTGTAACGCCTGATTTTTTCGGTACGACCTGTACTGGGCTAACCCACTTGCTATCAGAAATTGGATAAATAATGCCCACGTCTAATAGCTTGAGTATCTCTTTCTTTACTACTTCCATCATCGGAGGATTCAGTCGACGCTGCGCTTCCCTCGTAGGCTTCGTCTCCTCCTCAAGTAGTAATTTATGCATGCACAGAGAGGGGCTTATTCCCTTGATATCGGCAATTGTCCAGCCTATTGCCGTTCTGTACTCTCTCAAAACGCGAATGAGCCTATTTTCCTGCAATTCCGTTAGTTCATTTGAAACTATTACCGACAACTCCTCTTTTTCACCCAAATACAAGTATTTTAGATGATCCGGAAGAGGCTTAAGTTCTAGTTTAGGTGCCTTCAAAACAGATGGCGATAATTTCTCATTAGTGTACGGTAAAGAAATAACAGAGACATTCGGTGCAAGTGAACAAGAATCTAATGCGCAAACAGCCTCATTAATTGCGTTTCCAAGCTGAAATTTCATTCTCGGGTCTGCTGAATTTTCAGCCCCCATGCTACCTGTGAGAACAGCCTCCAATGGATCCGTAGCCTCCAAATCAAACATCTGTTGAACCAAAGAGTCAATAACATCAATAGAAAAACAAGCATGCACATCGCTAGGATACCGCATATTCTCATAAATGTTAAAACGTATTATTTCTCCATCAAACTCCATGGTTAACGTCCCATTATACACGTCTATTTTAGTTCTTGCTGTCCGCATGAAAGGCCTGCCCAATAATAGTGGTATGGACGAATCAGTCGATCCATCCATCATCTCTAATACGCAAAAATCTGCAGGAAAAACTAGCTGATTAACTCGCAAAAAAAACATCCTCAATAATACCTCTCGGGTACACATTAGAACGTTCAGCTAGTTGTAAAACAATTCCTGTTTCTTTTAAAAGGGCCTAAATTAAGCGATTCATATATAGACGCAGGCATAACATTCACTGATGCTCCTAAATCTAGCATGGCCTTATTAAACGTGGTGTTACCAATAATAATAGGAATATCCAAACTACCGGGGTCTTTACACTTGAGTGGGAGTTTCTTCTGCAAGATAGCCGAAGCGTTTCCCCCACTCTCATTACCTCATTGCCGTTTAGTTTTTGTTTATTATTGCACAGGTCCTTCAGAACTCTCGCATACTTGGGGACTTGTTTGATTGCGTCAATCAGTGGGATGTTCACGTGGATTTTCTTGAAAATTTCTAAGATATCCTTGTCTTGTTCCGCCTTTTTCGAATTAGCAAACCTGCGAGGAAAAGGTAGAGGAGGAACATATGTGGACACAGGAGTTTTAAGATTTTCGTGACTTACCTCAGCACTTTTAGAAGCGTCGACAGCCTCATTTTCAACACAATTAGAGGCGTCATCAGCCCTCTTTTCAGTGACCGGCTCCTTCAGAGCTTTGGTTTTTTCGGTTTCTTCTGGTTGTACAGTTCGTGTACCACTTCTCAATGTCACTGCGTTGACATTTTCTCTTGGATTGATGGGTTGAGAAGGGAGTTTCCCACTATTCTGTGTCTCCAGAAGGTTCAATCTACCGGCCATAGCGGTCATCTGAGTCTGTAACTCTTTTATTGTGTTTTCCGTGTTCTGCTGATTTTTGGTCGTATCCTCCTGATTTTTCTGCATCTGTACCGTCATATTTTTCAGAATGGAAATCATCTCTGACGACTCTGAATTTTGAGCTTGTTGTGGAGGTTGTGCTTGTTGCATCCCATTCTGGTGGTTAAGAGCCGGCCTTGAGGCAGCAGCTTGCTGATTCGCATAGCTGAAATTCGGGTGATCTCTCCAACCTGGATTATATGTATTGGAATAGGGATCATACCTTTGCCTCTGCTGGTTCGGAAAAATAGCACTTACTTGTTCGGCCTCATTCTCATAGGACGGAATGATCACAGCGGCCATCTGTTGTATCATTTTCTCCATTTGGCTCATTTTCTGCTCCAGATGCGGTGCGGTGCTAATTTCGGCCACCCTCTTGACCGATGAATCACGGCTCAGAAATTGTTGGGAGTTGGATGCCATGTCTTCAATTAGCTCTCTAGCTTGCGTTACAGTTTTGTTCGCCAGTGCACCACCACTTGCGGCATCGAGAAGATTTTTGTCGGTTTGTTCGAGCCCGTCGTAGAAGTACTGTACGATCAAAACATCGCTGAATTGATGATGTGGGCAGCTGGAAACTAGCCTTTTATATCGTTCCCAATATTCATACAGTGTTTCACCTGGCATCTGCTTAATTCCGGAGATTTCTTTACGGATCCGAGAGGCCTTTGATGCAGGAAATATCTCTCTAGAAAGTGCTTTTTCAAGCTATTCCAAGTTGTAACATTGCCAGGAGGTAAATAGAATAGCCAATCCTTAGCCATGTCCAACAGAGAAAATGGAAAAGCTCGAAGCATGGCTCCGTCAACGTCGGGTTCAGCCCCAACCATCGCCATCATGATGTTATCAAATTCCATCAGATGCTTATTCGGGTCCTCATTAGCTAGTCCGTGGAACTTAGGAAGCTCACGGATCAGTCCCGGCTTAATCTCAAAAGTGCTAGTCGTCTGTATGCTCCATTTTTGCGTGTCTAGCTTATGAGATGCTAGATCCTTCATTGTGCGATTGGCGTCAGCCATTTGTACTGGTTCTGGTTCTATGTCCGAATCTGCAAACTCGCTTGTTGTACTCGGAGGAAGTGGCGTGTTGGCTGCCCGGACTAGTTCGCTCAGTGGAGTACCAGCTCGACGTCGTAAATGCATTCAAGTACCTGAAAAATTCAGCAAGAAAAAGTAACAAAAAAATAAAAATAAAACGAAACTAAAAATAAACAATAATTCGCTATGTCTCCCCGGCAGCGGCGTCAAAATTTGGTCGGTTGTCAATCGTCCAAAATAATCGAGTTCTTATTCTCTAAAAATATAATGAAGTATAGGAGAAAGAACAAGTTCGTTCCCACAAGGAGGCATCAATATATGTGTATTTTCAGTCACGTAAGTAAGTAGCAAAGGGGGTTTTAATCGTGTTTTAAGCTAAATTAAACTAAAGCAAATAAGTAAAAATGCAAGTGATTAAGTTTGTGAAATAAGAGAGAAAGCATTGGTTAGAGGTTTCATCTTCAGTCATCCAACATGTTATCAATCAAAGCATACCCAATCAATCATGCATTAGTAATACCAAGAACCCTAAAGTAGCCAGTTATCTCGTCTACTTCGGCAAAACTCCTAATATCATCAAAGAATGAGTACCTCCACCCTTTGAATTCTTAGCACTGGATAACCTGAGTGAGTACCTCCACTCGAGTTTAACCCAATGATAGCTATGGTCTTTGTGAGTTGAGGTTAATCTAAACAACCCAAGTGAGTACCTCCACAGGATTTAGCCTAGGTCAAGCTTCTACACATATGTGCATGACAATTTTAAGTATTGTTAACAAATATGCTATGCTACTTGTGTCCGGAGTCCCTCGACAACACCGACTCTCGGAACCCCAGTTTAGCAATAGATTTCAATGCTTATTTATCTAATTTCAAACTCAAATAAATCAGCAATCAATCATATGTTATTATACGCAGTAGAACATGAACGATATTAAAAACAACATGAAATCATGGAATATGCGCCATTCAATTGATAAACATGTCTTCAAACATCAGATTACATCACTAACCAATATAGAAGGGTTTAGCTCATCATGGGTTTCTCAAAACCCATGGAAAACAATCAAGAGATAAATTAAATCAAACCCGAAAGAATTACGATGAACGATTGAGTAGAATCGCCTATATGAAAAGTGGTCAGCGTCCCTTTTCCCTTGCTGTCTTCTTTTCTCCTGTTGCTGCTGTGTTTCACCGTATCTCCTGTATACCTATGTATTTTCGTGATATATAATCCAGCAGAAAACTCTCCCTTTTATACGTGAGTACCCAGCCAACCTTTGCTTCAGTCTTTTTAGCCTATTTTCTAGCTCTTTTACGTGAGTAGCCAAGTCCTTGTGTACGTCAATTGCTCTTCTTCCTTGAGAGAATATCTCCTCCACGTGACCTCCAATATTGTGTCCCAACTTCACCCAAAGACTTGCCATGAGAAGAATTTAGTTCTCCTTATAGAACTAGAGTTAGTCACTCTAGAATCCTAGTTGAATTAGGAAATGTGCTAAGTTTCCTTATTCCATCCCAACAAGATATAGCAACTCCAAATTCTTTCCTAATCCCATATGACTTCCCCAAGCTAGCTACTACTCCACCAAGGCTAGCCACTAGCCTATCAAACCACTCTAGCACCTCCAACTCGTCACTTAGCACATTAGCACATACGTTTCAGCCAACTTTGCGCCTGGGCGCTAGTTGCACAAGCTAGTTTGCCACCATGTGGCTTTGCCCATAACTTCCTCATACGATATCAGATTGACCTCGTTCTTTCGCCGTTGGCTTCGTAATTCAATTTACTACACTGTGGAGGGTGAAAGGCCTAAATTCAGCTGAGTTTTACTGGCTCCTCGGTAATTCTTCTAATACAGCTCCATTCTGCGGGTTTCTGAACTGTAACCTGAAAAGGCGACTAGACTTCGAAAGCAATCAAAATACCTAATAATTCACTCAAATATAGCACATAAGGGTCAGGAAAAACTACTTTAAATGTATAATTTATGCACCTATCAAATTCCCCCACACTTGCCTTTTGCTAGTCCTCGAGCAAACTATCAATCTAAACTAATAAAAACAAATACAACTCCGTTTCGTCGAGTAAACGGCTGTACTTAGCATGTGCAACAAGCCTTTAAACCCCTAGGTGTCCCTAGTGGACGAGTTATAGTCTCGTGAGGGTTTACAAGAGATATACCCACAAAACCTACTTCAACTTCCAAAAATTCCAAAGCACCTGCATACGAAAAGCTACGAAGACATAAAGTTCCTCCATACCAACAATAAGAAGTCAAAAATACCAAAGAACATTATTCTCATGCTTAGCCTTTGAGTTTGGAGAAAACCACCAAATAAAAGAGTCCCGGTTCGAGAGTGACCGAATATTTCTGCCTTACCAATATGATTTTATGAAGTTGACACTCAAAAGGCGCACTTTATGGTTCTCACAGATGTGCAGGCAAGAATAAAGATAGAAGGCCTACACATGTTGAAGGGTAGGAAGGAAAGGTAACCTTCCGAATCATATTAAGATGTTATCCCATAGAAGTTGGGACAAGATAGAACCCCTTTTTATTTTTCTAGTGACCTCTAAGAAAGGAAATCAACCATTATGCGAAGATGGGAATTGTTACTTACCTTCTCATCCGGTCGGCAATCAGCACCACTCTCCCAACATCCCATAGAAACGTCTTCGGTCTCGACTGTAGCTCATGAACTCTTGCTCTCCGTATGCCTTGATCATTTGAAGCTCTTTTTTCTTACGTACGTAGACAGCACCAAATGTGCTAAGTTTTCAGCCGCATCTTTTTCTTTGCTGCTGCCTATTCAGTTTCTCGGTTGCTTTTAGCTCTTTTTCACGTTGTTGCTGGCTTATTTTCTTCTCATTCATTGCTGCTGGCCCATATATTTTTTTTTTCTTATTTTTTTTTTCTTTTACGCCAGCAACACAATTTTTTCTGATTTTTTTCTTTATGAATTTACGCCAGTTTTTGTATCTTTTTACGCCTGTAGCAATTTTTATGTTGCTGATTTTTCTAGCCTTTTGCGCCAGTGCTGGTTTTGTATGGCTGCACTCTTGCTTCTTGCTCACTTTCATACACGAGTTACTTGCTTGCTCTATTTTCAACTTTCTTCTGATTTTTATTGCTCCGCTTGTTGATGATGATGCGTTTCTATGGACTTGACGTTGCCGAGAGAACGATGCCAACTGCAAACCAAACTACAAGAATAAGTTAGCAACTCTGATGACACCATCATGATTGATAAAAAGTAGCACTCAAGAGATCAAAAATAGTGCTGAAAATTGGTGCGAGGTTAGGTAGCTCATCATTCTACCCGGAATTAGCGCAGATGAAACACTCTAAACGTATAATTGAAGGTCTGGTGCCTCACTCAGGGGTATTGAATGATCACAAGTCTAACCTGTACTCTCCTATCGGCAATTTAGGTCCATTTTGGTCGGCTCTAGCCTCTCAAAAACTAAACACTCCGAATGTAGTTCTCTAATATTTCTAAGTTCAGTTGTTTCGAGTAGAAATCCGTATGTAAACGTAGCTAGCCGTATACTAAGTGACTCTAAAATCTCTAAAAGTTGAAGGTTTTCATGCAAATGTGTGTATGCCTAACAATTCTACGTAAAAATAAAAATCTATATGCCTAAATACTCCCCCACACTTAAACTTTACATTGTCCTCAATGTAAATTGAATCATCCAATGTAACGTCAAGATGGGAAACTCTACATGCTCAAAAAATAAATAAAAATTCAGCAACAAAAGATAGTATACAAAACCAATGGGTTGCCTCCCATTTAGTTTAACGTCTATAGCCCGACTAGCCATTCTGTGCTACTCCTCCAGAGGGAGCGCCTCTTCTAACTGTATGGTAGCCTTTTCAGGCTCAAATGACTCGTAGTATGGCTTTAAGCGATGCCCATTCACTTTAAGTTCCTTTCCTGTATTTAAGCACCTTATTGCCACTGCACCATGAGAGAAAACATTAGTCACAAGAAAAGGTCCATTCCACCGAGACTTCAATTTACCCGGAAATAAATAAAGGCGCGAATTAAACAAAAGAACTTTCTGTCCAACAATAAACTGTTTTCTAGAAATCCTGCTATCATCAAAAGCCTTTGATTTTTCCTTGTAAAGCCGTGAGCTTTCATATGCATCGTTCAGGATTTCTTCTAGCTCACTCAGTTGAAGTTTCCGGTGTGTGCCAGCCCCGTCCATCTCCATATTGCACTGTTGAATCGCCCAAAAAGCCTTATGCTCAATTTCAACCGGAAGATGACACGGTTTCCCGTAGACGAGCCTGTAAGGGGACATCCCAATAGGCGTTTTATATGCTGTCCGGTATGCCCACAAGGCATCATTGAGGCGCAAGCTCCAGTCCTTCCGTGACGGATTCACTGTTTTCTCCAGAATCGACTTTACCTCTCTATTTGAGAATTCTGCTTGCCCGTTTGTCTGTGGGTGTTATGCTGTGGCAATCTTGTGAGATATATTATACTTTTTCAACAGACTCTGAAAGAATCTGTTTCGAAAGTGTGATCCCCCATCGCTGACTATGGCTCTCGGAGTGCCAAACCTTGTAAAAATCTGTTCTTTCACAAAATCTGTAACTGCTTTAGAATCATTAGTAGAGGTGGCTTTAGCTTCCACCCATTTAGAGACATAATCAACAGCGAGTACGATGTATAATTTACCGAAAGAATTAACAAAAGGGCCCATAAAATCAATGCCCCATACATCAAAAATCTCAACGTAAAGCATAAATTTTTATGGCATCTGATTTCGGGCACCTAGATTGCCTGTTCTTTGACATCTATCACAAGTTGCGCAAGTTACATACGCATCTTTGAATAAAGTGGGCCAGTAGAAACCACTTTCGAGCACTTTGAGGGTTGTCCTCTTAGCACCGAAGTGGCCTCCACACGCATATGAGTGGCAAAAACACAAGATAGAAGCATGTTCAGTCTCGGGTACGCACCTTCGCATAATTTGGTCTGTACAATGTTTCCATAGGTATGGATCATCCCGTATATATTGATGTGCTATTTTTTTCAGCTTGTCTCTCTCAGCACGAGACAAATCTTTAGGGATTTGCTTAGACACTAAATAATTCACAATATCTGCGTACCAGGGTTCCGACGCTGTAACTGTGAAGAGTTGCTCGTCCGGAAAGCTTTCGCTCAACGGGACAGCCTCTTCCTCTATAGTCAGACGGCTCAAGTGGTCTGCTACAGTATTCTCTATACCTTTCTTGTCTTTAATTTCGAGATCAAATTCCTGTAGGAGTAAAATCCATCGAATTAGCCTCGGTTTCGCTTCTTTTTTCGTCAGTAGGTACCTGAGTGCTGCATGATCAGAAAATACAACAACTTTCGAACCGATTAAATAAGAGCGGAATTTTTCTAATGCAAAAACAATTGCTAATAACTCTTTTTCAGTGGTTGTGTAATTTTGCTGAGCTCCATTTAGTGTCCTAGACGCGTAGTAAATGGCATGAGGCATCCTCCCAACCCGTTGGCCTAGCACTGCGCCAACTGCAAAATCACTAGCATCGCACATTAGCTCAAATGGCCTAGTCCAATCAGGTGGCCTAATTACCGGGGCTGTTATCAAAAGCTCTTTCAAGCAATTAAACGCAGCCAAGCATTTGTCATCAAAGTTGAAAGTGGCGTCTTTTTGGAGTAAAACACATAGTGGTGCCGCAACTTTTGAGAAATCTTTGATAAACCTGCGATAAAATCCTGCGTGACCAAGAAAAGCACGAATCTCCCTCACCGTGGTGGGAGGGGTAAGAGCACGAATAATATCAATTTTCGATTTATCAACTTCCAAACCTTTAGAAGATATAATGGCCTAAAACAATGCCATGAGTTATGATACGGACATAATTCATACATATTTACCGCTTAATTTATAGTTGCTAGTGTTTGAATTTATACTAATGATGTATTTTAATGTGTTTATAAGTTGATCGCATCAAA
>JAJJMC010001701.1:0-10761 GCA_023531435.1 Papaver californicum | reverse complement strand
TAATAGTTCATCAGCTCTTGATTGTACTTTAGTTATTTCATCACCTTGAATGTTGAGTTGAGATTGTAAGTCCCGAAGCTTAATCGTACTTAAAGCTACATTTTTCTCTGAAATCTTCAGTTCTTCAATGATGTTTGTTATTGTATTATTGGCAATGTTAAGTTCAGCTCCCGCTATTGTTGCTCGGCCATTGGCTTCATTCATTTTCTTTTCTAGCACTAAAAATCAGAGCGAATGTTAGTTAAACCATATAATACCATCAATAAAATCATTATATAATTCAACATATACCTCTAACTACAGATTTAAATTCTGCTTCTTTAAGAGTTAAAGTATTCAGAACTTCTTGATACTTGGATTCCGCTCTATTACGTCTCCAGGTATTCAAATCAATACTATCGGACAACTGTGTTAATTTCTTCTTAACCAGTTCCATATCCATATTCATTTCCCTTGCATGATTTTTCAACTGAATCATCCTACGCTGGAACCTAAACAGAGGTTCCAAGTCTTCCTATGATCCCATCAATGAAGGGTAGATTTAAAAAAAATAAAAAAATAAATAAAAAAAAATAAAAAAAATAATAGGTACGAACCAAGTACTGGAACGCTCCAAATACTAGAACGCTCATGTACAGGAACGCACCAAGTACTAGAACGAACAAGTACAGGAACGCACCAAGTACTAGAACGCACAAGTACAGGAACGCACCAAGTACTAGAACGCTCAAGTACAGGAACGCACCAAGTATTAGAATGCACTAGTACTGACGAACCGAAAGATCGTACCAATGAAGATAGATCTTGGAGCGATAAAGTACGATTCTAAAATAAAATATGAATTGAGAAGTAAGGACAAACCTTGATTCTGATCTTGAAGTTTTTGATTTTGATCCTCAAAAATTTCCAGCTGTCGAAGTTGTTGTTGTTGTTGTTCTTGCTGTTGTTGAAGTTGTTGTTGAAGATTACTGTTTTGTTGCCTCAGATTCTCAATTTCTTGTTGCAAACTCTCGTTCCCAGTCTTTGCTTTTGACGTCTCGTTCTTGAGCATCTGTTCCATCATTATGGCTCTAGCTTTATAGAATTTATACGCTGCAAACGTACAATCATTACCAGTTTTGAGCTGAGCAAGAACTTGTTGAGGAAACGAGTACGTTGAGCCTTCTGCCATGGTTAGAATTTCACTCAAGGAAGAAGGAAGACTGAACGGGTGTGGTTGATCGAAAAAATCACCTTCAAACCAAGCATCTCGGGTTTTATCTATCGAAGCCGCACCAACCGAAGCCCGAAGCCTAGCCATAGAAGCATTATCGGCCTTTGATAAGTTGAACCGAATAGAAGTATTTAAAAACCCTTTTGAGACAAACCATTCGAAGGCTTCATCTTCTTTACCCGTAAGAATAGTTCCTTCATCTTCCTCATTAAAAGGCCATTGCACGGGAGGATCGATCATACCATCGTCACTATCATGAGAGGGAGTGGCAGGACGAGGTGATGTCCCGATGGGGGCACTTATTACTTGATTGACCTCAGAAGTAGATATAGTCTCATTTTGGTGCGCAGCATCAGGAACGATTGAGGAGGGAACATTAGGGTTCATACTTTCAGTGTTACCTCCCTCGGAGATTTCATTTCCTTGTCATTCTACAACAATATTTTCATTTTCAACATTCTCTTCAACAGCAACAGCAGCTTCGATTAACTGTACTACATTATCTTCTTCAATGGCAACATCGTCTGCTTCCTCTTGAGGTAATCCGGAGAAAACTGTTAATGAAGTATCGCAATGAGCAACGTGCATTATATCGAAGCTACTAGGAAGAGGAGAAAAAGTAGCGAAGATATTTGAGGGGGCAGTGGTATCTGAAACAACTTCAGAAATAGACGAAGGAACGGAGGGTAAATCTGAAGGAAGAATAGGTAATTCCATACTTACGGGAACAGCATTGATAATAACATGCTGTCCCGATACATCGGTTCGGACCGAACCCTCAGCAGCAGTTACAGGAGCAGAATTACTGCACCCCACAGCTATATTATCTCTAATTTCCCCCTCTTCTGCTTCAGAAGGGTATGATGGTCTTCTCGTTTTTCTCTTTTTCTTTGTTTCTTCAGGAAAAACTAGCTTACGTTTTCCTTTACCTTCTACAACTTCTTCTTCTTCCACTCTCTGTCTTCCTTCGACAATTTGAATACCAAGATTTCGACGAGGAGGAGGAGGAGGAGGAGGGACATCAGTGACAAGATCAGAATCAGGTTCAATCTGAAACATAGACATTTGTTTCGTGAGGGATAATTTAACAACAATTTATAATAGTGTTGAAATAAAGAATAACGCAAACCTTATAGTCGAACTTGTAGTCCATAAAATTTAACCGCCAAGGACAGTAACTTGGGAATCGATTTCGAAGCGCTTGAATTTCATTGGCAGGAATGTTACCATAAACCCAAGGACCTTCAATTATAATCGGAGTACGATACCATTTATAGTCATGATCCTGACGAATTCTTTCCTTTGTGGGAAAATCAAGCTTGGTTTTAGGAATATATTTGATTTTGGGATCATCAATTTCATGTAACAAGGAAAATCCCGGATGACTTTTGCGAGCGGGACTGACACTCCACTTCACATAATTTTTCTTTGAGTTGTAATCTCCATATGTGGCATGGAAATTCTCTACAGTATAACCCTGACGTTCTGAAGAATCTGGTACGTAGCAGGTAAGATTAGTCCGCCCTTCACTTCGAAGATAGCACTCATCAAGAATCCGCCACCAATTACCATTGTATTGAGTAATGGATCGGGGCAGTCCATGGGAAGAATTACTTCGAGTTGCAAGGACCTCAAACTGAAAGGGATTCTCCTCTTCATATAAAGGAATACGAAGTCCGGCCTCTAAAGCACCAGCAGCAATTAACAAACGATTGTGTGAATAATTGAACTTCTGCATTGCACTTAAAGTTAGAACATCGGAACTAGGATCAAAAAATGAGACTTTAAAGTCTTGAATATCATGTCTTATTTTAAAGTCTTCAATATCCATTGTTCGATAGCTATAAGATGCTTGAGAACGTTTATTTCTAGAAGTAGGATTAACATTTGCAGTAGTTTCAGGAACTGGATTACGAGCAGGCCGAGCCACGGCGTATCGAGAGGAAGAAATTCTAGCAGGTCTTTCAGATTCCTGATGATCATCAGTAGCATGGGGATTCCTAGACGCCATGATATTTTACCTGGAAAGAAAAGTTTTAAGGATCAGCTCAATCATATCATCAATTCAATTATATTTGTGAAAAGTTAATCATGATTAGACTTTAAAGTAAGATACTCAAAAGAAAAATTTTAACATACCTGAAGAAAGGAGATAAACAATTACTTGATCTGGTGTTAAAAGCCCATAAAGACGATTGGGATGACGAAAGTACTTGAAAAAACTCAAGGAAAACAGAGAACAACAACTTTAAGAGGTAAAAAACAGAAGTGGAAAAGACTGCTTCGTATTTAAAGCAAAGAATAGAAACCGTCACAATTTGGAAAGGCAGAGATTTGATTCCCTCGAAAAACGGAGTAACTGACATAAACGTGATAATAAGAGTTACTGCTTCCGAAAAGTTCGCGTAACGTGTGAAAAGGAGTAATGGAAAAGTGGGGAATAATAATTGTTCTTTTACTTTTTCGAAGACCTCGAATCGACCGTTAAGATTTTTGGAAAAAGAAAAAGAAGGGGGCAGATGTTAGGAAATAAAGTAGGAGCGACACATGTAAGACGATTAAGAAAGAAGCAGAGAAATTAAAGAAGGATGAGAAGCATGCAATCAAAACCATAACAAAATAGTGGAGCGGGACGGAAGTGACAGACTGAGCGAATTTCTGCATAGCTAACACGTAAGATCGGGAAAGTAAACAGCATTAACTGCATATAGTACGGGAAAGTAAGGTAATAATTACTTTACTGACTCATATGATCGGGACGGCATCGGTATTCAAGGAGGAAAGAACACGTGTAACCATGCAACGAACGCACCACGGATTTCAAGGAATGAAGAGCACGTGTAGATCATGCAAAGTGCGCACCAAAGAGAAAACATGACCTGTCAATCTTACAAACATCCCGATCATAATATAATAAGAAGAACGATAGCAAAGGTCGGGACAAGAGGGACTCGTTACTATGACTATAAATAGAAGAGAGCATACAATGGAGAGGAGGGGGGAACATGGAAGCAGGAAAGGAAGAAGAGAAAAGAGAATAGAGATTAGAAGAAGAAAGTTTATTAGGTATGATAGATGATGATTCATTAAAAGAGAACTTGAATCCGATAACATTCCTGAAGAAATGTATTTGTAATTGTACCTTAGATTATATTTTTGATCTACCATCTATTGAATGATAAAAAAGTTTATCAAATTGTTATTTCTTTAGGATGATTCTATGTATCAGTCTACTGTACAATTTTCAAATGATTGGTTGTTGATGTCAATGGGAAGATTGACGTAAACAATTTGGCGCTAGAAACAGGGACTGGGTTAAAGGATTTATCCTACCTGTTCTTTAAAAAGTGAATTTGATGCTGCATTAAAAATGAAAATGGTATTCTAAAAAAAAAAAAAAAAAAAGATTTGTATAGTTTTAATCGAGTATGTTTAAATATTTGATCATAAAACATATTTTTAGAAGATGATAAAATTAGCTTCTGTCACTTTATTTTTCTTTAAGTAATTTATTATATGATTAGTTGCCTAACTTTTCAAAGTTTATTAGAAATCAAGAGGAGAAAGTTACCTACCACCAAATCCAGAAACAAAATGTCACAAGCAGACTCTGCAAATCAAGGCAGTAATGATGGACAAACTTTAAGACAAAGGGAAGTTGAGAGTGACTCAGACCAACAACAGAGTAATGTGGGAAATCATTCACCAATCCAAGATCTAACACCAAACGCTTTATCACAAAATCAGTTCTCGCGTCACGAGAACTCAGGAAATAATGTTAATTATCTTCAAAATCTGATACGGGAAATGGATGAAATAAGGAGAGAACAGAGGATCAACCAAGGAAGAATTGAATTATTAATCAGAGAAAATCAAGCTTTAAAAGGTGCAATTCGACGTGAACAGAGGCCGGCTGTAACAATATCACAAAGTCCAGAAGTAATTTTAGAAAGACAAGTACCGAGAAATGAAGGAGAAAATCATGATCAACGGATGGTGTTAGCTGGATCGTCATCGCGCGCCAGAAGACAAAGAGAAAACCAAGAAATCCAACGCACACAATGGCAGAAATGTATTGAAGCCATGGAACAAATGAAAGAGGAAATAAAAGGACTGAAAAATAAAGAAGGAGGAAGAATAGAAGAAGTGCTAAAAGAGGCTAGGCGTACACCATTATCTCAACGTTTAACAAATGTTCCATTACCCAGAGAGTACAATATCCCTGTATTTGAATGTTACGATGGAACAAAGGATCCAACCTCACATTTGAAATATTATAATCGAGTAATGTCACGGTGGGATGGCCATGAAGCAATTATGTGCCGTTGCTTTCCTTCAAGTTTAACAGGTTCAGCATTATTGTGGTACGATAGGTTGCCTGAGAGTTCTATTGAGTGTTATTCACAATTAGTGAGGAAATTTCTGGAAGCATATATGTACAATAAACCAGTTGATTCAGGAATAGATAGATTATATTCTCTTACATCATGGCCAGAAGAGACCATAAGATCTTATACTGCTCGATGGCATACAATATGTCAAGCAATTGGAGATGTTGATTCAAGCACTACAATAAATCATTACAAATGGGGAATCGCTGATCAGAGATGTCAGCTTTTTATTGAAATCCATCGCAACAATCCCAAGACTGAGGGGCAACTCAGAGAAATAATAGAAACATGTGCAAGGTTGTAAGATGTCCAGGAACAAGATCCAAGAAGCACTTCACGAAATCAGGAAAGCATGAAAAGGACAAACTCAATTGATGTGTCGATAGAACAGAAAAAAGAATTTCCTCATAAATCAGAATCTAAAGAATCGAAGCGCCCACGGCAAGGGGATAATAAAGCATTTGTACAACGATTTCAAGAAAGGGTGTTCACAAAGCTTAATATCTCATACACCGAACTTTTGGATATCATAAAAGTTAAACCAGATTTTCAATGGCCATCTTCAAAAGGCAATCAACCTGAATTTACTCAGCGATCAAAAAATTATTGTGGCTACCATTGCTATAAAGGTCATGCAACAGAAAACTGTAGGAATTTTATTATCCTGGTACAAAAAATGATAGATGCAGGAGAGTTAAAAGAATATGTTCAGAGGACCGAACCAGTAGCTAGACCTGATAAAGGCAAAGCAGTACATATCCCGTACAATGAGCGCACCATTAATGTAATATCGTACTCAGAAAAAAGAGATACTGACGTAAATACTGCGATCAATAAAAAGTTATGTCGAAGGATTCAAAACCATGAAATTTTCAGAGTATCGGGAAGAATAGCAGAAGCTTGGGAAGACTGGATGGCATCCCCTTTAACCTTCTCAGCACGAGAAATAAATCAAGAAATCGAGATGCACAATGATCCATTAGTCCTTACATTACCCATGGCAGGATGGAACGTTAGAAAAATCCTTATGGACGGGGGCAGTTCGTTGAATGTTTTATTTCATAGTTCATTTTGCAAGATGGCACTTACAAAAGATCAATTAATCCCATCCCGATATATGATTTATGGATTCAATGGAATGGCCTCAAGACCAGAAGGAGATATAGACTTGCAAGTATCAGTCGGACCAATCAACATCCTAACAAGATTCAGTGTAGTAGATGCACCATCACCATATAATGCAATCATTGGCAGACGATGGGTACACCAGCTAAAAGGTGTAATTTCCACTTATCACCAATATCTGCGATTTCCAACACCGCAAGGCGAAATGGAGATCAAAGGGGATCAAGATGATGCAAAGTTCTGTATAATGGCGGAGGTAAGAATGCACGAAGAACAGGAACAACAACAACAACAAAGAAAGAAAAACCAAAAGACCGAAGAGAAAGAAAATGAAATTAATCAATACTTGAGAAGAAACCTTGAACAAAAGTCAGCAAACAAGTTAGGAGAAAGCAGTAACGGTCAAGGAAACTCAACAAATCAACAACTTGAAGGACTCCCATAGCAATTAAAGGGAATTCCAACTCCAATTGGGAATCCAAAACCAATTTTCACTTCTATAGAAGAAACTAAAATTGTAAATATTGGAACCTCGGAATGGCCCAAGCAAGTGCAGATTGGAATCTTGATGAAGGAAGATATGGAGCAAAGTTTAATCGAATTACTTCGTGATTTTATAGATATATTTGCATGGAAAATGGAGGATATGCCCGGGATAGATCCAAATATTGTACATCATGAATTGCGAATACGACCTGATGCTACACCATTTCGTCAACGGATACGCAAGGTTGCATCGGAATATCACGATCCTGTTGAAAAGGAATTAACAAAGCTTTTAAATGCAGGATTCATTCGAGAAGTGCGATATCCAACATGGATTTCAAACATGGTGATCGTTCCGAAAAAGAACTGTGGAGTCAGAATTTGTATAGATTTTACCAATTTAAACAAAGCTTGCCCAAAAGATAGCTATCCACTTCCTAATATTGATCAATTAGTAGATGCTGTCGAAGGTCATGAAGCATTATCATTCATGGATGGTCAATCGGGATATAATCAAATCGCACTTGCTGAAGCAGATCAGGAACACACAGCATTCTTTACTCCGCGGGGACTTTATTGCTATACCCGGATGCCGTTTGGATTAAAGAATGCAGGAGCAACATATCAGCGTTTAGTTG
Source organism: Papaver californicum (assembly GCA_023531435.1). NCBI lineage: Eukaryota > Viridiplantae > Streptophyta > Magnoliopsida > Ranunculales > Papaveraceae > Papaver > Papaver californicum. Next base: position 2,908 of record JAJJMC010001701.1, on the reverse strand, counting down.
ATGCAATTTTCAAACCATGGATCGGACAGATATTAGAGGTTTATGTCGATGATATGTTGGTGAAAAGCAAACTATCAATTAACCATTTAAAAGACCTTGCTGAAATCTTTGGTGCGTTACGAAAGTACAAAATGAAGATTAACCTAGATAAATGCATTTTTGGTGTTTCATCGGGACGTTTTTTGGGTTATTTGGTTACAAAAAATGGAATAGAAGTTGATCCAGCTAAGATCCAAGCAATAACAGATATGTCGTCACCCAGCAGTATTAAAAGTGTACAGAAGTTGAACGGATGTCTAGCTGCTTTAAACAGATTTATTGCCAGATCATCAGAACGATGCAAACCATTCTTTGAAATACTCAAGAAGAAAAATAAATTTGAATGGAACAATCAGTGTGAACAAGCATTTCAAAGCATAAAAAAGCATTTAGCCACTTTGCCGGCATTACAAAAGCCAGAACCCGAAGAGATATTAACTTTGTATATATCGGCAACAAAAGATGCAATCAGTGCAGTAATGGTGCGGACCAATGAAAAGATAGAAAAACCAATATATTATATCAGCAAAACCCTTAATTCGGCAGAAAGAAATTATACAAGAATCGAACAACTCATTTTATCATTAGTCTTTGCCACACAAAAATTACGTATTTATTTCCTCACTCATTATATTCGGGTCCCAAGCAAGGCACCGTTACAATCGGTATTGAAGAATACGGGAAAAGTGGGAAGAATCGCAAAATGGAATGCCCAGCTAGAACAATTCAATATAATTTATGAGTCACAAACCGCCCAAAAATCTCAAGTTTTAGCTGATTTCCTTGCAGACTTCCCAATTGAAGAAGAATATGAAATTCAAGGTCTGATTCTTTTTTTTTTTTTTTTTTTAAAAAAATAAAAAATGAGTACGATTTATTTTTGACAACTTATTGTATTTGTGATTAAAGGACTACCTGGACGCGAGGAAGAAGACCCACAAGATATTCTGGACTCGACAAGCTCTCGAAGGTGGGAAGTCTTTGTTGATGGAGCCCGAAACAAAGAAGGAGCAGGGATTGGCATTGTACTTACTACACCAATGGGAGATCGGATGATTCATTCTTTCCGTCTTGAATTTGAAGAACATACAAACAACATAGTAGAATATGAATCTGTGGTCCATGCTTTGAAACTTATCATTGAATTGGGAATTAGCAATGTTCGACTTACGAGTGATTCGCAGTTATTAATTCGGCAGCTTGAATTAAGATATCAAACACTTGATGCAGATTTAGTGCAATATAAAAATCTTGTTCAAAGTCTGGCAAGCCAAATCCCAAATCTTACTTTCCGGCATTTATCTCGAGATAAAAATCGACATGCTGATGCTTTAGCATTCATTTCGTCCATGTTAACTGACTCAAGTATGACATCACTAAAAGTTGGAAGAATTTATGAACCTTCAATTCAGATAAGAATGCTTCATAATATGGAAGAAAACATAACAGAGACAGTTCATGATCATACACTACAAAATATTCCATTTTCACCTCAGCAAATAGGTGATCAAACAAGTGAACCAGATTGGAGAATTCCGATTCATCGATATTTACAAGATAATATATTACCTACCAATTCTCAAGAAGCAAGAAAAATTCAACTCAAATCAGATAATTACCAACTTCGAAATGGAACTTTGTATCGAAAATCATTTCTCGGACCGTTATCTCGATGTTTATCCCAACAGGAGGGAATTCGGATACTTAAAGAGATACATTATGGTGATGCAGGAAACCACAGTGGAAGACGATCACTTGCATTAAAAGCCAAAACTCAAGGTTATTATTGGATGTCCATGCAAAAGGACTCAGACAGCATGGTACGAAGATGTGAGGAATGTCAAAGATTTGCAAAAAAAGATTAAAGCACCAGCTACCGAACTCAATTCTATACTCAGCCCATGGCCATTTGTAAAATGGGGAGTAGATATTGTTGGCCCGTTAGTTGAAGGAACTAAAAAGAGACGATATTTAATAGTGGCTACTGATTATTTCACCAAGTGGGTAGAAGCGAAAGCATTGGCTCGAATCAGAGATTCTGATGTATTTACATTTTTATTTGAAAATATTATGTGTAGATTTGGAATACCTGCAGCCATAGTTTCTGATAATGGACAACAATTTCAAGGAAGAAACATTGATATGTTGTTTGAGACGTATAATATTCAACAATACAGATCCACACCGTTTTATCCCCAAAGTAATGGACAAGCTGAGTCCACGAATAAAACAATAGCAATGAATTTGAAGAAAACACTTGATGGGTATCACAAACGTTGGTGTGAAAAATTGCATAACACTTTATGGGCTTATCGCACCACGAGAAAAGAATCCACCGGAGAATCACCTTTCCTTCTTGCGTACGGTACAGAAGCTGTCATACCAACTGAAATCATTCTACCTACCACAAGAACAGAAGCATGGGAGAAAAAATTTGAATACAGATTTAATGCTAGAGAAAGTGGATGATTTAGAAGAAAATCGGGAAGTTGCACTCCAGAAGATGGAGAACTATCAAAGAAGGATAGCACGGGATTACCACAAAAAAGTCAAGTCCCGAAATTTCGTGCAAGGACAATATGTATTACAACAAATCCCTGAATACCATCGGGACAAAGATGCTGGGAAGTTCGCACCAACTTGGGACGGTCCATATATAATACATACTTCAGCTGGGCAAGGATCGTATTATCTCCAAAATATGCAAGGACAAATCTTACAATATCCCTGGAATGCACGATACCTAAAGCTTTATTATCCATAAAATTAACACAATTATAGAAGCCCGCACATGTATTCATATCTTTATTTTAAACATTTATTTTTACGATACGATTTCTTCTGAGTTCGTACTTACAATAAAATGTAA
>JAJJMC010001700.1:0-10122 GCA_023531435.1 Papaver californicum | reverse complement strand
TACCTCCGTGAGAGGGTATATATAGCCAACCAAGAACCGTGTACGACTCAAACTTAGATACACTTTCCGTGTACAACACGGCTAAGTTCTCTTCTTTTCTTTTTCCTCAACAGCACACTTCACTCCCTGAGTTGTCGGGCAATCATCACCAGCTCCCCAACAGCACATCTCGCTGAATATCTCGCCACAGTTCTTCTTTCCATGGCTTGTCGCTCAAGTCTGTTAAACCCCTCACAGCCATCAAGACATCACTTCCATGAACCATAACCAACAGTACTTCCCACCTTATTCTATTCACCTTCCACTTCTAACTGTTTCTTCTATTCAATCACAGAAACCATCTTCTACAACGTCCAGTCATGTCTCTAGAGTTCAGCTCCATCATCTCATCAAAAGCCATTATTCACGAGTACCAACAGATACCACAGATGATCATCGACTGCTACTAGGGCTCACATTCCCTATCTTTTTCTCCATCATTTCCATGATCGACCTCTTCTTCATCCCTGATTTCTTTCTTCTCTTGTTTGTTACAACTGCCACTTTGATTCTTTCTTACCCATTATCACAGCTTCACCATTCAACTTGAGCTCATCCATCGCTTTCATCACAGGTTCAACAGCTTTAACTGCCAAGCTCGAGCTCCATCAACTCCACAGCAAACCAACCTCACAGACCTCACTTAATCACCGAACTCATCACTGTTGCTTCCAGTCCATTAACTCCTTCCTAATCTACATGAACTCACTGCTCTATTCAACCAAGCTCAATCGTCACAATCATCTCTACCATGATCATATCATGATCATCATTCTCGGTCGGATCATATCAAGAAGAAAGTGGCCCTTAGTACTAAAGTGGTTACTGTTTATAAACATTTGAATTTGGGCAGCCCCGAGTAGAAGTGCAGGTGCCATTAAAAATATTCAAATTCAGCTGGCCCTTAGCTTATGAAGGTGTGTAAATAGTAATCTACTAGTAAATGACCAATTTTCCCTTAATTCTTGTTTCGCTCATAACTTTCTCAAACAAAGTCAGAATGACCTCGTTCTTTCGCCGTTGGATTTGTAATGTAATTTTCTACAAGATGGAGAGTATAAATCCTGGAATATACTGATTTCCACTTCGTCTTTGGAAATTCTTCTCTTGTAAGGCTCAAGTTTACTTGTTTCAGAGATGTAACCTAATAAAACAAATAAAATACGAAAGTAATAATAACACAAGGTAATTCACATAAATATAGCAAATAATTATAAGAAAATGATACTCAAAATGTATAAATTATGCACTTATCAAATTCCCCCACACTTTCCTTTTACTAGTCCTCGAGCAAACTACAAATCTAAACTAATCTAAAATACAACTCCCTTTCGTTGAGGAAACGGTTACACTTAGCATGTGTAACAAGACTTTAAACCCCTAGGTGTCCCTAGTGGACGAGCTATAGTCTCGTGAGGGTTTACAAGAGATTTACCCACAAAACCTACTCCAACTTCCAAGTATTCCAAAGCACCTGCATCCAAAGAGCTACGAAGACATAAAGTTTCTGAACACTAACAATAAGAAGTTAGAACTATAAAGAACATTATTCTCATGCTTAATTCTTGAGTTAGGAGAAAACCACCATGTAAAAGAATCTAGGTTTGAGAGTGACCGAATATTTCTGCCTCACCAATAGGGTTTTATGAATTTGACACTCAAAAGACGCACTTTATGGTTCACACATGTGTGCAGGCAGGAATGACGATAGAAATCCTACACACGTTGAATGGTAGGAAGGAAAGGTAACCTTCCGAATCATATGTAGATGTTATCCCATAGAAAGTGGGATGAAAAAGAACTCCTTTTTATTTTTCTAGTGACCTCTAATAACGGAAATCAACCACTATGCAAGGATGGGAATGCTTACTTACCTTCTCATCCGATCGGCAATCAACACCACTCTCACAGCATCCAATAGAAACGTCTTCGGTCTTTAAATGTAGATGATGAACTCTTGAACTTCGTTATTAGAAACTTATCTATAGATTTCTTCTTCCCCACAGCCTTATTGAAAGAATACAAAAGAAAATCTACACTAAAACAATGATAATCGTTTGTTTGTTTTTTTTTTTCATATTACAATATGATGAAATTACTACGACCGTGGGATAAAGACTTTACCACTTGATTCTGAACTTCACTAACTCACATCTTTTGATTTCTTTCGCTTTTGTACATAAGTCTTTAGCATGTTAATTGTATTGTTACTTTACTTGAATATGAAATTTGCTCTTTCTTAAATGGTTGCTTTTAAACCTTGACTGTCTTCAAATTTTGTTCAAATTTTTGATGTTCTGCTTGTTGATAATATGTTTCTATGGACCTGTTATTGTCGAGAGAATGGTGTCAACTGCAAAACAAGACAACAAGATAGAGTTAGCAATTCTGATGGCACCCTCATGATTGATAGAAATAGCACTCAAGAGATCAAAAAGTAGTGCTGAAATTGGTGCGAGGTTAGGTAGCTCATCATTTTACCCGGAATTTGCGCAGATGAAACACTCTAAACGGATAATTTAAGGTTTGGTGCCTCACTCATGGGTATTGAATGATCAACAACTCTAATACTGTATTCTCTACCGGCAGTTTAAGTCCATTTTTGTCAGGTCTAGCCTCTCAACAACTAAGCACTCCGAATTTAGTTCTCTAATACTTCTAAGTTCAGTTGTTTCGTTAGAACTCCGTATGTAAACGTAGCAAGAAGTATACTAAGTGACTCTAAAATATCTAAAAGTTGGAGGTTTTCATGCAAATAATTTCGAAAAAGTTGAAAAATTTCTACCTAAAAAGTGTATACTTAAGAACTATATATGCTTACACTCCCCCACACTTAAACTTTACATTGTCCTCAATGTAAACGAACTCATCCAATGTAAAATCAAGATGGGAAATCCTAAAATGGCATAAAACAAGCAATCAAAAACTAAAAAGATAAGGTGAAGGAAAAAAATCGGATGGGTTGACTCCCATGAAGCAAATGATACTTGAATCCCTGCTAAAAAGAAAATCCTACTAATATACACTAAACATGATCTCAAATATTATTAGTCTTGATAAACCGGATCTTCGAAGGACAGTTTCCACCTCGGTGTTCTTAAGCTCTAAATAGGGTTTCACTCTTTGTCCATTAACTTTGAAAACATTAACAGATTCTCTATTCTCAAGTTCGACAGCCCCATGAGGGAAAACTTCTTTGATATAATACGGGCCTGTCCAACTAGATCTTAACTTACCAGGAAATAAATGCAACCTAGAATTATACAAGACAACTTTCTGTCCAGGTTCAAACGACTTTCGACTAATCGACTTACCATGAAATGCTTTAGTTTTCTCTTTGTAAAGCTTTGCATTTTCATATGCATCATTCCTAATTTCTTCTAACTCATTGAGTTGAAGTTTACGGTGATTCCCAGCTGTAGAAAAATCAATATTAAAGGTCTTAATTGCCCAGTAGGCTCTGTGTTCTAACTCAACAGGTAAATAACAAGCTTTTCCATAGACAAGTCTAAAGGGAGACATCCCAATGGGTGTCTTATAAGCAGTCCGATATGCCCAAAGTGCATCCAATAACCCTGTAGACCAATCTTTACGATTAGGATAACTGTTTTCTCTAATATCTGCTTAATTTGTCGGTTAGAAACTTCGACTTGACCACAAGTCTGGGGATGATATGGTGTAGAAACTTTATGTGTAATGGAGTACTTACTCAAAAATGTCTTAAAAGATCTATTACAAAAATGTGATCCTCCATCGCTAATAATGGCTCTAGGGGTACCAAATCGAGAAAATATGTATTCTCTAACGAACTTGATCACAACATGGCGGTCGTTCGTCTTGGTAGGTATTGCTTCTACCCATTTAGACACATAATCAACCGCTAATAAGATGTAGACATTACCATTCGAAGTGGGAAAAGGTCCCATGAAGTTTATCCCCCATACATTATATATCTCAACTATCAATATGGAGCTTAACGGCATCATATTCCGCCTAGTAATCTTACCTAACTTTTGACACCTATCACAACTCTTGCAAAACTCATGAGAATCATAAAACAAGGTTGGCCAATAAAATCCACATTGCAAAATTTTTGCAGCAGTTTTCTTAGTACTAAAATGGCCACCACAAGCATAAGAATGGCAAAAAGTGACAATAATCCTAACTTCATCATTAGGTACACATCTACGTATAATCTGGTCAGGAAAATACTTAAATAAATATGGATCATCCCAAAAGAAATGCTTAACCTCAGCTAAAAATTTAGTTCTATCTTGTTTCGACCAATCTTCAGGTATTCGACCAATAGCAAGATAATTAACAATATCCGCATACCAAGGCAAGTGAGAAATAGCAAACAATTTTTCATCAGGGAATGTTTCGCGCATAGGGACAACATCATCAGAAGACTCTAAAATGATCCTAGAAAGGTGATCTGCCACTACATTCTCGGAACTCTTCATGTCCCGAATTTCTAAGTCAAATTCCTGTAGCAACAATATCCATCTAATCAACCTAGGTTTAGTATCCTTATTTAGAAGGTATTTCATGGCAGCATAATCAGAGAAAATAATAATCTTAGACCCTAAAAGATAAGGTCTAAATTTTTCTACAGCAAACACAATCGATAAAAGTTCTTTCTCAGTTGTTGAGTAATTCAATTGTGCATCATTCAAGGTCTTACTAGCATAATAGATAACATGTTGTGCTTTATTCTTGCGTTGTCCTAAAACTGCCCCAACTGCATAATTAGAGGCGTCACACATAATCTCAAATGGAAGACTCCAATCAGGCCGTTGTATAATAGGGGCTGAAGTTAAAAGTAATTTCAGCTTCTCAAAAGCTGCAATACAAGTTTCATCAAAGACAAAAGTAACGTCCTTACCTAGAAGGTTGCATAAAGGGCGTGAGATCTTACTGAAATCCTTAATAAAACGATGATAAAAACCTGCATGACCTAAGAATTATTCCGTAACCATACGTGGGGGATTCAACTTAGAAATTCAATCAACTTTAGCTTTGTCTACTTCTATTCCCTTGGAAGAAACAATATGACATAGAACAATTCCTGAATGAACCATAAAGTTACATTTCTCCCAATTCAACACTAGATTCTTTTCCTTGCATCTCACTAAGACAAGAGTGAGATGATGGAGACATTCATCGAACGACGACCCGAAAACAGAAAAATCATCCATAAAAACTTCAATAAACCTCTCTACCATGTCTGAAAATATGCTCAACATACAACGCTGGAAAGTAGCGGGTGCATTACACAACCCGAAAGGCATGCGTCTATATGCAAATGTACCAAAAGGACAAGTAAACGTGGTTTTCTCTTGGTCTTCAGGGGCAATAAGGATTTGGTTATAACCGGAATAACCGTCTAAGAAACAATAATACATATGTCCAGCTAACCTCTCTAGCATCTAGTCAATGAATGGAAGAGGAAAATGATCTTTCCTTGTGACCTTGTTCAACTTCCTATAGTCAATACATACTCGCCGCCCGGTGGTCTGTCTGGTAGGAACCAATTCGTTACTTTCATTTTTAACTACAGTGATTCCTGATTTCTTGGGTACAACTTGAACAGGGCTGACCCAAGTACTATCGGATATCGGATATATGATACCCGCATCTAAGAGTTTCAGAATTTCCTCTCTCACAACCTCTTTCATGTTAGGATTCAATCTACGTTGCATCTCTCTAGACGTTTTAGTAGTTTCCTCAAGGTAAATATGGTGCATGCAATCACTAGGACTAATTCATTTCAAATATGCAATTGACCAACCTATAGCCTCCTTATGTTTTCTAAGGACATCTACCAATCTGCTTTCCTGTTCTAATGTAAGATTAGAAGCAATTATAACAGGTAAAGTATCTACAGGGCCTAAGTAAACATATTTCAGAGTGTCTGGCAATGGTTTAAGAGTCAAGGTCGGAGCTTTCTCGATAGATGGAATGATTCGAGATTCGGGTAGGACTAGAGGTTCAATTTCAGGCTTCTATTTTTTTGTGTCTAACAGTGGTGTGGAGTCTAACAAGGCGTTGACTTCACAAATAACACTTTCATCATCAAAATCATGCCCAAAGTGTGCTAAACAAGCCTCTAATGGATCATCTATATGGTTTTGCAAGTAAGTTTCATGGACTATTTCATCAATAATGCACACAGTTTCATGGTTATCAAGATCAGGAGGAGAACGTGCAACATGAAAAACATTCACTTCCATCTTCCAACTACCAAAAGTAAGTTCCATAATACCATTCCTACAATTTATGATTGCGTTAGAAGTTGCTAAGAACGGTCGTCCTAAAATGATAGGAATGTGACCACTAGGGTCTGTCACAGGTTGAGTATCAAGAATTACGAAATCCACAGGATATACAAAACTATCAACTTGTACAAGAACATCTTCTACTACTCCTCTAGGAATTTTTATGGACCTATCAGCCAACTGGAGTGTCACACTAGTGGGTTTCAAGTCACCAAGTCTTAATTGCTCATACACAGAATATGGCAAGAGATTCACACTAGCCCCTAGATCTAACAACGCATGTTCAATCTTGTGTTGTCCTATAGTGCAAGCAATAGTAGGACAACCAGGGTCTTTGTATTTGGGTGGTGTTTTCTGAGTAATGATAGAGCTCACTTGTTTAGCAAGAAAAGCTCTCTTATGGACATTTAATTTTCGTTTCACAGTGCACATATCTTTTAAGAACTTAGCATACATAGGAATCTGCTTAATGGCTTCTAAGAGGGGAATATTTTGTTTGAACACTTCTAAGATATCATTATAGCTGATTCCTTTCTTCTGGGACACTAACCTTTGGCGAAATGGAGCGGGAGGAACATAAGTGTTTTCATATTCACCTCTTTTAGTTTCATTGGTTTCTTTTTTTGTTAAGGGTATTTCCTGCGTAATAGTAGGTGGGTTCCTATCTGTCTCCTTCTCCTTAGGATCACTAAGATGGTTATCGATGACCCGGCCGCTTCTCAAGGTAGTGACGGCCTGGACATGGTCTGAGGGATTAGCACCAGGTGTGCTTACCTCATAAGACCCTTTTGAGTTAGGCTGTGTTTGACTTGGGAACTGTCCCTTGTCTCTCTCACTTATTTGGCTAGCAAGCTGACCTATTTGTCTTTCTAAGGTTGTTATGGACCTTGCATTGTTCTTGTCCATATTCTCTAGTTGTTTTTGGGTGGCCTGCATAAACATCTTAAGACTTTCTTCCATGCTAGGTACTCTTTGGTTAGATGAATCAGTAGGACCGAATGATTTCTGCGTATAACCACTAGTATTACTAGGTTGACCTTCATATTGACCTCTAGACCAGGAAAAGTTAGGGTGTCTTGCCTACCCTGGGTTGTACGTATTGGAATACGGGTCAAATCTACGACGATTGTCTTGGTAGAGAGCATGGACTTGTTCTCCACCATCGTCATGAGTGATTTGGTCCACAGATTCAACAAAAGGTCTAGATTTAGCACTAAGTTCTAATGATTCTAGTCTTCTTGTCAAAGAAGCTATTTTAGCTTCAGAGTCGAATTCGATATCAACTCTATGCACCCCCTTTATACTAGCCATTGACCTTATGGATTCCTTATCCCCCCAATCCTGGGTTTTATTAGATACTTCATGCAAAAACTTATAACCCTCCTCAGGGGTTTTATCAACGAAATTACCACCACATAGTGATTCTACCATGGTCATTTTTTGTGATTTAATCCTTCGTAGAGAATCATAATGAGTTTCAAGGTATCGAATCCATGGTGTGGACATTGCATCAGAAGTTCATGGAACCTTTCTTAATTATCCTGGAGAGATTCTCCATCTTGCTGCGAGAAACTATTAAGACTTTGACGTAAGGCTGTGATTCTATGCCTAGGAAAAAATTTATGCACAAATAACTTAGTCATCGCATCCCAAGTATGGATGGATGAAGATGGTAAAGCATCAAACCACAATTTCGCCTTATCTTTTAAAGAGAAGGGAAACAATCTCAATATCAATTTCAAATATTCATCGGTCAAGTCTTTAATCTTCAAAGTTCCACACAGTTCCTCAAATTCTCTAATGTGGGAGTAAGGGTGTTCATTTCTCTGCCATAGAAGTTAGGCAGAGCCTGGATGGTATTAGTCTTAATTACATAGTGGGCTTTTGTGGTAGGCAAGACAATGCATGACGGTTGAGAGACTCTAGTCGGGTACATGTAGTCTCTCAAAGTTTTAACTAGAGGGTCCACACCCTCATTATCGGTTCTATCCATGAATAATGGATTATTTCTAACGAGACGATTATCCTGATCTCTATCCCAACCTACCTATGTGTTGGGAATATACTAAAAAAATAAATCCTAATTGGAAGGGAATTTTAAACAATCACAAGCAAGGCTGACTCAACCAAATCACCTATTGAATCTAGCAAACAAAAAGCATGATGGCTCCACTTAGATTGTTTCTAGACCAGCTTTTATTATTTCGTAAGGCAACTAGTTACAGTTCTAGCAAACCTCTTAGAATGATCCGAATTAGATTAAGTCGAAGAGAAACAGGATAAGCTCTAAGGAGCTTTGATAACCCTGCCTCTTTGGTAACTTTTCTTGGGTTACAAGGTGGCTCTAATCAACTTAAAATAATCTTCCTGAACTTCGAGGTAGGCTAACAAAGTAACCAATACAGTCCTTTTGAACGAGTTTCCTTTAAGCTCGTTACCCTATCAGTCTCTTTCTAGTCATAATTTTAAGGTTTAGGTTCGCGTTTGGTAGCGTGTTCCTAAAGCGGGCAAGGGTGATGAAATCCGAGTCCTTATCTTATATGGCCAGTTCTTGCCCTTTATTAGAAAAGTAAATCCGTATTCAGGTCCTCAACATATATGCACACGAAGGAATACAGTAAACCCACTTGCAAGGGATTCGTGGGTTGATCGAATCTTACCTCCCGTAACAGACGGGGGATGAATCGTTGAAGTCGACTCAGGCCACTGACTCCTATGTCAGTGTACGAACCCAAGGGGCCGAGACAATATCGTAATTGTCGTCCTTCCCTGTGCAGTTTATATTTAATACTACCCTTCCGTAGGGTTTAAAAAAATAATAATAATGTCTGTAATGTCCAAAACTAAAAGAAAATTACAAAAATAATCAAAAATTTCCTAATACAGTTTTCTAAATTAAATTAACAACTAAAAATTCTAAAAGTAAAAATTAACTATTTCTCCTCTTCTATGTTCGTTCAGCTTTAACTTCACTTCAAGTCTTTTAGTTACCAAAATCTTTGGCTCAATTTCTTTTCGTTTCCGTTCCCAAAACCTGCAGCAGAAGATAAATACCAAAAAGCGTAAAATCAAACAAAATAATAAAAATCTAAAAATAAAATCTAATTGGAACACAACTCCCCGGCAGCGGCGCCAAAAACTTGATGCGTCGGAAAACCGACTTTGTTTTACCGCAAGCGCACAGTGTCGAAAGATGTAGACAAGAGCAAATACGGTTCGTTCCCACGAGGAATTTTAATTAATATATTTTTTTTAGGTTTTTTATAAAGAATTTAATTAACTAATGAATTAAGATTATTTAATAAAGTTTGGAAATAATAAGAGGAAAATGTTAAGGTTCCGGGAATCTGTTGTAGATTAGGGTTTAATTGCGTTCGTCACATAGGGTCTCGATTTCAAAAAGAATTGTTTATTCTCAACCTAAAGTAGAATTTCAAAGTACTAAATATACGGGGCATAAAGAGTCAAAGAATATTCATAAAACAATTTCATACAATGTTTCAACGAGTCCTTCTACTAATCAAACAATGGACTATACGTGCCATAGAACATGAAAACTTATCGAGAATGTAAAACGCTGAGAGAGGGACAAATTAATAATATTTAGTTCATATAGTAAATAACCCTAGTTTCGAAACACAAATAAAACCATCTCTACAAGTTCATCCTTTCGCCCTAACAGGGGAATTAGCCCAACATGGCTTTCTCAAAATCCATACAAATTAATTAAGAAAATAACACAAACTAACCGATAATCGTTGAAGATATCGACTGTACGTTAAGTTCTCTGCCTCCCAAAAATGTC
>JAJJMC010001697.1:0-14701 GCA_023531435.1 Papaver californicum | reverse complement strand
ACATGGCTTTGGGCAACCAACGGAGCGAGTGCCACTTTTAGTCGCTATAACGGTTATAGCGACTTAAAAGAGGCTTTAAGCGACTTAAAACGACATGTCGCTTAAACCCGTTTTTCTTGTAGTGTATCCTCCAACAGAAAGAAGATATCTCAGTTGATTTACCACAAGTAGCTAATCAGCAACCATCTTCAGCTTAATTTTTTTTTTGTTGGTAATGGAGACCTTTATGTTGCCATAACTTAATTTCAAATCTCAAGTTGAATTCTCTTTGTCAAATTCCCAATGGTTGATTTGTAGGATCTGATATATCTTTTATTCTTCGTAAATTCTTTTCAAACAATAATAGATGATCATCGTTGTTGCTGCAAAAAGGATGTTGTATCGTCTAACAATTTGGCAAATGGAAACTGATTATCTGTAGTTCATTACTTACGAGACTTTGGATAAACCGTCAAAGCAAAGATCAAATGTTATAGGTACTACAAAAACCAATATACACAATGCCTCCATATTAGTGCTAATTAAGTTTGGCAAACAAATTCACTACCGAACAATTTCAAGTATAACATATAAAGTTATACATAAAATCAAGCACAAAAACAACTTGTAATTAGTACGTAATACGAACCAGAGAGAGTGTTACATACCCGTTACCGAGATGAAAGTAGATTGCTATTACACAAGTTTTATTAGGAGGTTACATACTTATCCATGTAAACATGTCAAAACTTTCTAAAGTTGACAAAATCATGGACCATTATAATGATTAATAAGTTTGATACATGATTCCAAGATCTTTTATCTTGAATTCTTTCAATAAGGAAGTATAACCTGTAATAATCTTTTAGAAGTTTACACGAACGTTATCTTCGATAACAAACAATTATGTCAGACTATGACATGTAAAACTGGCAAACAATAGTTTCCCTTAAAATTCATTTATCAACGGGGTATACAATACTTACCAAAGTATTGGGTATTTTCAAATTATTTAAGAGTAGATGATGTAATTTCACAGATCTCAAGTGTCTGTAGAAACTAGATGCCATGAGTGGCGCTGTGCAATTAGCGTCCTTGTTCCTCTCGTCTCACTTTCATGCAAACTAATTAAGCATCAAACTTGTAACCTTCCGGGTTCACAATTTTTATTTATGTCCAAAAATGTTTATTAGTGAGAGGACAACTAAATATGGATGCCTTTCACCCATATTAGTCAACCATACATATTGTCGATACTTCACGGCAGTTTCTCTGTGAAAAAGGATTTTGTCTATAATACATGTATGGTTGTCGCTACTCTGAATACATGTTCGACAATAACTACGATTATGTACGCGTATAAAAATCATTCTTTAATATCGACACCACTTATCCACTTAGGAATGAATTCCTCTTTAGGAGATAAATACGGCTCGGTAATTAAAGATCGTAGTTAAATAGTCTCATTGAGAACATTATCAATAGCCTCCCCAGGAGCACTATTTTGATCCAGCGTGATTGGCTTCCTCTATCAAGGAATATATATTATTATTATTTATTTATTTTTCATCAACAATTCAGATGAGTTGTAGACGACTCAATTATTGTTAACTCATGGCATGCCCTGCAAGGACATAAACTAATGCCAAAATACGTGCAACAACAAATGAGTTTTAATTATTCTTCTTGTAAGAATAAAATGCTTCAAGCATATTATAATGAATGAATAACTTCTCCACCTTATACCGAATTGGTGCAAGAATAATGATGAGACCAATTCATGACGTTCTTATAACGACTGCTTTCCCCCCTCTAACGGCGGGAAGTCTCATCACATCTAGTATTATTCATGCAAAATATATTATGGGTGAGTGACCTTGGATCCAAGTAGGTCATCCGAAAAACTTTTTTTTTTCGGATTGTTCATCATAATATTACAATTAATAATTTTAAATCACCCATACTCATATATGTAATTAAAATTTGACAGCGTATACTTTATCAGTGTGCACCCTGATTAGCATTTATTATAAACGATAGTCATATGCTCTTGTATTGGTACGTCTACCAAAATTTGAACGGGAAATTCCGCTTGATTGGTACTAATCAATCAATATGTCGGAAACGGTTAATGCTGTAAAATTGTGCTATTGTAGCAAAGAATATGACATATATTTTGAGTTTTGATAATAAAACCATTAACAAAAGTATTTAGTAACTATGGGCTACTTCGGGAACCTAGAATTTTATGGATACCTGAAATCCAAAAAAATTCATGGGGCTACTTTTATAGACGTAGACGTGGTACTAAAGACGGAAACAAGCTTCATATTTAGATCTTCATATATAGGTGTAAATAGGATTGACAGATAGGCCATGCAAATCTCAGCATATGATGCCTCCCCTGGTACTTAATTATGTACAGATCCAGTGCTGAATTTGCTCAAATCAATAGGTGAGGCACGGTTCCTTACTGGCTTTCCTGTTAGGCCCGGAGTGATGCCACCACTTCCGGAGTCTATATTTATGGATTACTGTGGGAACCCACAATAATTTGGATTGCTACAAAAATTTATAATTTGCATGTTAGACTACTTCTGGAGTTAATAACATCCCATGGATTGCTTCTGGAATCCTTTTTTTTTTTTTTTTTCAAGACCAATAATTAACATAAACAAAAATCAAAATAAATAAAGAGCATACACAGATACAGTACCAACATAATTTAAATATCAATTTCGTCATCTTCGGGTTTGAGGAAATATTCATTGCCAGTGTACACGTGGACACATTATTTGTAAAATAAAATTGTCTTAACATCAGGGTCATGTTACTTCAGGAACCGCGGATAAAGACATGATGTCACTTTGTTACGGGCCACTTTAGGGACCGACCGATTAACCGATTGAACTTCTTTTGTCCATATTGTGTCACACTGAGTTCCAACTTCAGGTTGTGCTATCCTTCAACTTCAGGTTGTCACACTGAGGAAAAGTTAAAGTTGTGTTATCCTTCAAGGATACAACCTTTCCTCTTTGTAATGATGCGATCCGCAATTATTGGTACCTTAAAGCGATATAAAATAAAATAAAATAAAAAGATAATAATCCATCGACAAAATAAAAACTCATATATATATGATATAATTCACAAATGTGCAATTTTAACTAATACATGGTATACATATGTATGCGCATGAATCGATTATTTGTCTAAACAAATAGTAGCTGTGAATATATTACTATATTCAACTAAATCTTTATCTTATGAAAACCAAAAGTTTGTCACATGAATATAAAGTAAAAGATTTTGATTTTAGTTTTTCTTAAAAACAAGAAAAAAGATATATAGTATTTTACCTTATTGTGTAAGATTCATCACAATAGAAATTTGATCATCATCGTGGTCAATTGACGACCCTTGAAAAAAAAAAAAAGGCAATTTCGATCTCATTAACAGTTCGTGCTGATAACGTGTTATAAACTAAATCAAAAGATGAACTATTGCACAAAAGAAATATAGAGAGAAGAAGGGAGAATTTCTCATTACTAGATATTCGTATACATTACAAAGGAATGGGCCTCAATTTATAGGCTAATACAAGAGAGGATGATAAAGATAACCATTAACATTAGGAAGTAATGGAATGCATTCCCATAACTAAGGTATTAAACCTAAGTTATTACACAAAATGTGGGGGTTACCAAGAAGTGAAAGATGTGAAGAGGTGGAAGGAGAGATGATAAGGAGGTGGTGTAAGAGGGGTGTAAGAGTGGTGGAATCCACCAAAGAATTAATTTACAACATGACACAACTTGACAGAGAATTTTATGGAGTTCAAAAGAGTAATTCTTGAAATAGGTAAAGGAGTTAAAAAAGGCGTGTTAAGAAGAAAAAGAGAGTTATTTTAGGAAGTGTTTTTATGATCACGTTTTTTTAATTATATAGTTGGTTTTTGACTATTTTTTGGGGATTATTTCGATATACTTGGTATTTTGACTATTTTTCAACATCTATAAAATAAGGAATTTTTTTACCAACCATAAAATTTGGTAACTTTTTAAAATATGATAAATATCTAAATTGTTATAAACCTAATTTATTTATTAAAATATCATTTATGTCTAATATTAGGGTTTTTATATACCTGGGTATCAAATTTTTTGTTCCTATAATAGAGACATAAACTCTTGTATTCTATGGACATTAATAAAATTACTCTCTTTTCCTCCTTTCTACTTTCTAGTTTCATAGCACGTTATCACACACGAAGCTCTAATCGTTGAACGATACATTACGACCGATCCACAGTTTTCTTTTATTCTCTAAAAACTCAATCAGGGATTTTCCTAGTTTTTGTAAAAACTAAAACCTATTTTTTTCTAATTAGGTTTAATTTTTTTTTATCTACATCTAAAATAATACGAGTTAATTTTTTAGTTTGTCTTATAAATCGTATGATGTATACAAAAATATTTTTACTTTTTTAACCAGTTCATTAATTATCATACTTGTACGAATAGTATTAGTAAAGTGAACTTAAAAATCGATACAACGTTTTTATTGTTGAAAAACTAACACGCTCTACGATAAGCCCTATATTCGCTTCTAATAAATAAAGAACAAAAGAGATATGTTACACAGTCGTTTCTAGCTAAGAAATAGAAAACAAAAGTGGAGATGGGCAACAAAAGAAACTTGCCGCACTATTCTGTATGTCAAACGGAGGTGTGATATGTATTTCAAAGCAAAGCATTAAAGGATGACCTATGTGTGATATGTATTTCAAACCAAAGCATTAAAGGATGACCTATGAGTGGTATTTTACTGTTAGCTAATTTGCTGACTCGATACCATTTTTTTAAGGTATAACATCTACTGTTTTTGTCCATATTATTTTCTCACCGTGTATAATTTTATTTGTTTAATAATTGCAACCCATCTATTAGATGATTTTTAGTTATTGAATTAATTTATATTTAGGTACGTCAATACTTAATATTGTTTTTTTTGTCTAAAAAAAAAGGATATTTATATCTATGCACCCATAAATATTGTTTAAACATCTGCAATGAAATTTATATCTTCGTTGTACCCAATATTTTGTTTTGATGAAATTGATTGGTTAATCCATGGTGTATATTTATGGGGCGTTGATAATCAATATTGTCGAATAAATCTAATTTTATTTTTTTCTAAAAAAATATTATATAGAGAGTAATTAATCAATTGAAAGATGGTTTACAATTTTTATTCTTTAATGAAACTGTAATCACTAAAAATTGGTGTTATCACAATTTGATTGCCTTTACGATAATTTATCACATGTATGGTTGAAAAATCTACGGCTAATTAAATTTGGTATATTTGTCCTTTAGACAAGGATCATGTGATTTACCCATATGGTTTCCATTTCTTTACAAGAAACCTTCCGTCAACCATAAAATGAATTCTCTATATGCGATGATTAAAACAGTTTTTTCTTTTCCTGTCGTTGATACAATTTTGGTACATCGTTTAAACAAATTGGTATTGATTTTCTATATCGATTCTGCGATGTGATATGTAAAAATTGGCATTCCCTAATTATTATTTTTAGCCGACATGGTTTGATATTTTTCTTTGATTATGTAGGTTTCCAAAAAAACTTTATCGATAAATATGGTTTTATCTAAAAGTAAACCGCTGGTTTATATTCCTTTAATGAAACCATTCATCAACCAAAAAGTGATTTTTTTTAAAATCCAATAGCGACAATGATTTCTTTATTTTCTTAAAAAGAATCATATAAGTCAATTGAGAATGGTTTTCTCCATCGATCCTATATAGGATGAAGTATCATTATTATGGCATAAGCCAATTGCAAATACCAGTAAATAATGAATTGTTGCATTTATGAGGGATATTAAACAGTTTTATTTTTCCTCATGGTACTTATCTCCAAAATTTAGAACCGTTCCACTTTGTAATTGGAATACGGCATGACACAAAAGGTCAGTGGGTGCTCACCCGGCTTGTTAGCAAGTATCATTAGTCCTTGTAGCGACTATATTGATCTTGATTTAATTTTATTTTCATATCAAAAGTGTCCATATTTTTATTCTAAAATGAATAATTTATCTTGTCCGCTCTACTAGGTCGCATAATTAATGGAGATTATTTTTTTTGCATATTTTATATGCTTTTGGTTGTATCCAATAAAATTCATGGTTGATGCTCAATTTGTATGTCATAGACTACAATCTTAAGACAATTTTATTTATGGCTCTTGAAGTCAGAATATACTTTCCAACCTGAAGTTGTTAAAATCAAGAATTTATTATGAGTATATGTAATCTAATCAATTGGATAGTACTTTATGAAACTTGTTTCGTATATTAGATATAGATATTTCCGTCATAATTAAAGGGAGACTATACATTACTAGATGTTGATGTTTATTAACTTAAATGTTATATCAATTTCTCTCCCATCATGATCAAATAAAAAAAGGTTGTCATTAAATAGGCGTGAAAACGTCTCATTATGCTTTTATATAAGCTTTTGCCTCTTGAAAAGGCAAATCCAGTCACATACAACAACAAGTAGCATTTTAGAAGAGGCTACAAATAATGCTCCAATAGAGTCTTTCAAAACAAGATCCACGTTCTCATAGTTCATATCTCCTCACTGGAAAATGGGGAGATTATAATGCCCGTGGAGTTGGTACCAGTAATTCGGTGAATTTTTTAAGATATGCATACACTTGAGAATTGTGTGCGATCGTGCTAAGCTAATATAATTTCAAATATTCATTTATAGTAGTGTTTGTGGGGAAAAACGAATTGAAGGGTAATTTAGGAAAATTTGGGTGAGCAGGTGACAATTCGTCAATCCTTAAACATTTATACTGTTGAAGTACTTTATTTAGATTTGAGAGATCAATTTGTATAATCCTGGCCTAAACCAAGCAATTGTCTTTCCAGTCTGGCTTCAGTCACAAAAGAGAAGAAGAAGGGTTGGTCTTAGGGAGGGAAGCGAGAGAAGGTTGAGGTCAGAATATCATACTTTGTGGGATGTAATTGGTGTAAATAGCTATGAACAATTGAGTGATCGAGTTTTTTTGTGTTCGACTTGGAAATTCAAACTAGTTCAGTCATGTAACTTGTTGTTTGTTCAATAGATTGAGAATCTACTTATATCATAACTATCATAAACACTCGACCTCTTCTCTGGAAGAAAGTGTCGATGGTTGAGTAGTGGAGAAGTGGAAAAGGTGTTGACAACTTCTCTCCACTTCGATTAAACATGAATAGTGATGGGAAATTTAATTATTACCACAAGAGCACGGCTGTCGATGAGACAGTATGCAAGCACGGTTCGTTCCACATGGATTTCAAACTTTTAATTAACTAATGTGTTAATAACAAATTGATTGGTGATTTTATTCTAAAATTAAAAATATTGAAAAACAATTTACAAATAAAAGAAACCTAGGATTCAAGATTTCATCACTACTATGAGTACTAGATGTTTGTAACTATTTTCTATAACTTTCTCAAAATATAACACAAGACGATTTAGGGTACAACATTTACGTCTTGGAAAATATGGTATTTTTGACCAATTATTTTTCTCAAAGAATTAATAATTATCTGCACTTTAAAATGCTATTCTTTAACTAAGAACATTTAAAATGATTAATTGAGCATCATAGGACACATGAAGAAACTATTATCATTATTAAACGAGAAATAGGACCAAGAGAAATATTAGAGAAAATAATTACAACATGCTAGCAAACACAATAGGAATTCCTCTTTAATCTTAGATGAGGGTTCTAGCTATTCATGGCAAAAAAAGGAAAAAGATAGGGAATTAACCATTTTATTGATTAAAAATAATGCTTACAAGAAAAAAACTGATCAACTGTGTCTTAATACAAAAAGGACGGACAAATTAATCGACAACTTACTTTGTAGTTGATGAAGGAATGCCCTTTCTCTACTAACATTTAAGCCATGAACTGTCGTTGATACTATTGAAGACCTGTTGCTAAAGCTGTTACGAAAGCAGCCGAATACAAAAGCTTTGGCCATACTATCAACGACAGTTTCGCCCCGTGGTATGTTCTTCTTCTTCCGCCAAGAAACCTAGAAAATTGCAGATTTTTTTGGATTGATTTTCTCTCGTTCCTGGCTCCAGCCAGCCTCCCACAATCGATTCTTGACTCTTCTATTTATACCACAACAAAAAAATCTCGAAATAACTCCTCAAATCTTTACCGAATCTCTTCTAATCATATTTTTTCTCTCGGGAAATATTTTTTCCATTCTCGTCCTGATTCTTCCTCTCGATCTGATTTTATTCCCAACTTGATTTATCTTACACATTGTTGTTTTAGATTGAATACAGAGTCGTGTTAGGGAGGAAAATACCCGAGTTTCTTTTTATTTTATTTTCCATTCCTCCATGTTTTTGACGTGAGAGGATATTTCTGAGAGATACTTGACGTGTTTAAGTTGGGTACAACTCTTATTCTTTAGGCAAGAGTATAACCTTGTTTTAGTTCCTTCAAAATCTCTCCAAATCTTGTTATCCAATTCACGCAGATAAGATAGGAAAAATTCCCGCCAATTTTTGATTAAATTGAAAGAGAGTGGGTGCCCTTAACCAATGTATGGATGCCTTTATAACTTTTCTTCATGGGTTCCTTTAACATTTTTTTCGCTATCTTTTCCACAGTTATTTATTCCACAAAAATACCTAAAAACATAAGAAATAATAGCATCAGTACAATAATTAAGGGCTAACAATATAAATTTTCGGAACTAATAGAGACACAAATATGTGGCTATCAAATAGTCAGTTACTCAACTTACCACTCCTTTACTCAACTGCTGATCGAACTTTCCAGAATTTCTCTTTAGTGGGTGCACTGCTGTACCACATGTCGTAGACCACCAGATCAAAATCCTAATGAATATCCCCCCATTTGTGACATTTGATGTCTCGTGTAAAACTTTGTAGTATTGAGTACTACTAATATTATTAAGTCGAATGAGACTCACCTAGTCTTTTGACTGAAGACTTGTCTTCCCTGACTAAGCTGATGAGTCTAGCAAACTAAAATAAAATAAAAACGTATTTATTTGTGTACAAGAAGCAGTGCGTCCAACTTAGTCAATTTTGCCACTGTCGCGCCCCCATGCTCCATGATGCTCCGCGTTATTGCCATGTTTCACTGCTACCACGCTCCGTGCTGCTTCGCGCCACTGCCATGTTTCGCTTCTACCACACCATAGTTCGCTGATGTCGTGTCGTGCCTTGCTGTTGCCGCGCATATTTTCTGCTGCTATGACATTTCTTTGCTCAAGCTAGCACCATTATTCGCTCAAGCTAGAACCATTATTAAGCCATTACTACGACAAAATTGGCATAAAATCTATTAGAAGTATTATTTTACAACAAGACTCATGGCTTTGAAGCCATGACTCCACCAACTCTTACGAGATATCAAAACCATATTATATGGGAGAATAAAACATGGGGTTTGATCTGGCGGTTATAGCAACAAGGGCGTATCAATACCCCATGACAAGGAAATTATAGAGTAAGTAGTAAGTTGGAGCGGTTGAAGAGGTAATGGAGTAATGGTCTAGAAGTTTCCAGAAACTTCCCGAGACAAAGTGGAAGGTTATTCATCTCCCCAAAACTCCCACTACTTTACAAGGAAAGTGTGTGGTATCAAATCATTATAAATAGGCTGCTTAGCCAATTTCAAAACACAAGACAGAACCGAGAAGAGATAGAAAATCATCCTCACAAAATATGCTATTTTTATCCACCACAACACATAATTATACGCATAATTCCTGCAATTTCCTTTACTTCCCTCCCCTAAGATCAACCTATATCCTCTCTTTGTAACCGAAGCAGAACAAATACAGACATCCTACTTGTTTGGATTTGTTTTGTACGATTTTGATCATCGAACTTAAAAATTACTTCCACAGTAAAATTGTTTTTCCTGAGAGCAATTTTTAGGTACTAATAATTGGAGACCACGGCGGGAGATCAACCTCTCCGTAGCAAAATTCAATTCTTCAAAAATGGTGGATCTTAGGTCAGGCTCAGCAACCAAACCCAATTCAACAATCGTTACTAATGCTGGCAATACCAGTGGTGGAATTCCAGAGATCATTCCTCGAAACACCATCACTGAAAATACCAAAACTCCTCTCTGTACTACTGAAGGTGTCAAAGATAAGGAGCAGGCGTCACCAACCATAGCATATTTAATGAAGCGACAAGAAAATTTGGCTGAAACTTAAGTATCCATGGACACCACTCAGAAGGAAGTTCTTACCTTCCTTAAGACTTTAAGAGAGCAGTTAACACCAGAGCATCGTCGTCCTCAAACGGAGCAAATCAAGAATACAACTGTCGGCGGTGCCAACATGTCAAAATCCAATACCCAAGAAGATGATGAATTACATATCATCATCGATCGTATGTCAGAAAGGAGTCAACAACAACAAAACTTCGTCACTCGTGAAGACTTGGAAAAGCTCTTGCGAAATTATGGAAATGAAAATTCATCTTTATTACATCAACACCAACCCCCTTACCCAACAGAAATTAAGAGGGTTGCACTGCCGAGCGGATACTCATCCCCTTCATTCTCAGTGTACGGTGGCACCGGAAACGCTCGAGAACATGTTTCTCGATTCTTGGAGTCACTAGGAGTGCATGAGTATAATCAAGTATTGTGGCTCAAAGAATTCTCGAAATCTCTTAAGGGAAGAGCCTACACTTGGTACAAAAACCTCGTTCCCAACAGTATCTCTAGTTGGTCTTATATGGTAAATGCTTTTTATAAAAAGTATTTCTTTGTCTATGAAGAAATCACTCTTTCGGAACTAGGAAGAATATTCCAGAGAAACAACGAGCATACTAACGAATACGTAAAGAGGTTTAGGACACAAGCTCTCGACTGCCATGACCAGAACGTGACTGAGAAACAATTGGTGGAGTTTTGCATTGATGGTATGATTCCTGTTTATCGTGCCTTATTAGAAAATTTATAATTTCAAACCTTCTCTGAGCTACATGAAGCCGCCAAGAGATCAGCAACAACTGCTTCATCCTTGTTGGAAAGGATAAGGCCCGCCAGAGATGAAAGTCATGGAGACACCCATGGAAGTAGACGACTGGTGAACAAACAACACTCTACCCAACACTCCACATGTGTTCTCATTGATGAAGGAGCCAAGAGGAAAGCAGTACCTTAGTTAACATCATATTCCAAGCGCACTGCATCATCCTCGGCGATAACTCCGACACCAACTCAAGGACAAGGTTCAGTCAGGACTCCGCGCCAGTCACAAAGAAACAAGACAGATCTAAAAATTCAGATTTCCCCTTTCTTATGGAGGACGTCCTTGAGTTGTTGGAATTATGGGTATAAAATGAAGCTATCAAGTTACCGCCTGTGCGACATCCGCCTACTGAAGAGGACATGTCAAATCCAAAGTATTCTCACTTCCACAGATTCGTCAATCATCCCACTAGCGAATGCAATGGCTTGAGACATATATTCAGAGAAAAGATCGACTCAGGAGAGCTACACATGGGGACTTAAGGTGTCCACAAAG
The DNA here is from genome assembly GCA_023531435.1 of Papaver californicum. Taxonomy (NCBI): domain Eukaryota; kingdom Viridiplantae; phylum Streptophyta; class Magnoliopsida; order Ranunculales; family Papaveraceae; genus Papaver; species Papaver californicum. Next base: position 3,086 of record JAJJMC010001697.1, on the reverse strand, counting down.
ATTCACTCCCTGTCAGGAGCTTCACCCTTTCTAGAGATTCCGTCAACAAAAATGTCCAATCCATGATGAAGCGCATATGTGAACTTTTTTACCTATCAAAGGCACAACATAAAGATATTTTTACTGCTCTCAATTGTGTCGTATCGGGCAAGCGTCTACTCTTCACCGAAAAATCTACCATGCATCCCAAGTCCGCTTCAGGAGACATAGTCATCAAACACGATGAGAAACCCAGCTGGGGACTTCTCACCACTGCTTTCATCAAGGATACCCAATTCGAGCAAGTACCGATTGATGCAGGCATCAACGTCAATATCATCACTATCAAGACTCTGAGAGATGCAGGAATCTCTAGGCGAAGCCACACACTCGCCGACCGTAATCAAGAATTTTGAAGGGAAGTCCAGAAGTGCTTACGGCTACATCACTCTTGAATTGAAAACAGGTGATACCCGAACACATGCCAAATTTCACATTGTCATGGAAGATCCAAGTTACGATATGATTCTGGGACGCCCGTGGGTTCATAGTAACAAGATGGAAGCGGGCGTATCTCCTTTACCGGCGTCAACACCTCCAAGACTCTCAAACAAGCCGGCAAATCCCAAAAATTCCCTATCAGATGAGTTTCGCCGCTTAATGAACCTGGATGTGAAGCAGTTGCCGGAAGAGGATACGGCATCATATGTTCAAAGGTTTCACACACAAGTAAGTCATATCCAACCAACTCCCTCGCAACCAGCGGTCCCACATCTCATCAAAGCTTGGGGACTTGATCCAGATATCAACCCTACTCTGATTCGGCTATGTGAGTGGGAAGCTGATCCTTTTTAAAAATTTATTGAGCTGGTATGGATAGTCTCTACTAGAGATAAGAAAACCAGTAACACGTGAATTCAGAAGACATGTCGTGAAGTTAAGGGGGATGAACCCAATACCTTCCATGTCGGAGATACAGTGGAGATATCACAGCCTCTCCTGAAGAAGAGCCATATCTCATCGCCGAAACCATGATCAGTGGCTACTACAAGCTGGTCAATACTGACAAGCTAGAAAGGGTGATCATACATGGAAAGTGGATTACATCTTACAACGCTTAAAATGTCATGTTGCCACCTCACAATATTTCCCTGTTTTATGTTATATTTGTAATTCCTCCAAAATGTTTGCAACATCTTGCATTCATACTTAGGATTTAATTTTATTAATCAAGCAAAACATTATTTCTTTCAAAAAAATATATATGTTTTTGCAAGTCATTCAAAAATCCCCACCTACTCAGAAAAATCCCAAAACAAAACCACAAAGAGTCATACATCTCAGAAAACCTATAAAAATCAAAAAATCTAAAAAAATTCCTTGAAACCCGGTTCACCACCTTTGGAATACGCCTTATCCAACCTTCGAAAAATCTCGGTAGCAAGCTTCAGTTCCCGAGAAAGCCTCTCAACTTCATGTTTAGCCTTGGTGACCTTCTCTAAACTAGGAATTTTTCCTCCTTCTTGCAAACACTTCTCAATAGCTTCAAAATGACGACGAAGCCATGCGACATCAAGCTTAGCCCTTTTAGCCTCATCCAAAGCATCCTTCCAGTCTTAAAGTGGTCGGTTGTCAGCCAAGCAAAATTTATTCAAGTTCTGACTTCACTAATATAGATTAGAGTATAGTAATAAGAACAAGTTCGTTCCCACAGAGAGGCAGGTGATTGTTAATTACTTTCGATTACTTATGTAAACACGGGGGGTTTTGGTTGTGACTATAACTAAATTATACTAAAGCAAAAAGATTAAAACGAATATCAGAGATAAAGGACATTGGTTAGAGAGTTTATCTTCCATCTTCCAACATGTTATCAACCAAATCATACTCAACATTCATGCACTCTCAATATCAATAACCCTAAAGCATCCTATCGCAGGCTTACTCCGGCAAAAGTCTTATTATCATCAAAGGCGCAAGAGCCACTCTTTGAATCCTTTTCAACGAATAACTTGGCGCAAGTGCCACTCAAGTTTAACCCACGAAACCAATGGTATTTGTGAGTTGAGGTTATTCTAAGCAAATCCGGCGCAAGAGCCACTCGGATTTAACCTAGGTCACTCTTCTACACATAATTGCATGGCAACATCCCGTCGTTAACAACTATGTTATACTACTTGTAACATGGGTCTTTCGACAATTCCGGATCTCAAACCCTAGTTTAGCTATAGATGTCAATGCATGCTCATCTAATTTGCAACTTAAAACAAGCAATCCATCATACAAGGCGTTATAAACGGTAGAACATAAGATATTGAATAGATTATGAACATATGAGAATGAATACTTCAATTAATAAACATGTTTTCCAACTTAGGACTACATCTCTAACCAATAAGAAAAGTTTAGTTCATCATGGATTTCTCAAAATCCATGGAAAATAATCAAGAAAACAAGTAAATCAAACCCTAGATTCTTGTTCTCCTTCTGTTTTCAAGTGTACCAAATTCCCTTCTTAATGTCTTCGATGTCTCCTTATATAGTATCCACGAAATCTAGGTTTTAAATCCTTTTGGGACCATGTTTTCCATGTTTTAGAAGCCCACACAGGTGCCAAAACTCCTAAGTTATGGTTGGGTTCGAGCCAATAAACCCAACCGTAATTCTGGCACAAAAATATCACCCAAAAGCCCCCAGATTTACGGTTGGGTTCGAGCCAATCAACCCAACCGTAATCCTGACACAAAAATTTGCTCCAAAAATCCCCAGATTTACGGTTGGGTTCGAGCCAATAAACCCAACCGTAATTCTTCCTGGATACTTTTGTATACTTCACTGATTTGATCATTACTCCCTCATCCGATGTCCGATTGACCTCATTCTTTTTGGGTTGACTTCGTATTTCAATTCTATATAAGATGGCAATGACAAAATCTTCATATCTCTTCAACTAATTTTACGGTTGGGTTTGAGAGTCTAGACCCAACCGTAAATCTTCCTGGCACTACAAGAAAAACGGGTTTAAGCGACATGTCGTTTTAAGTCGCTTAAAGCCTCTTTTAGCGACTAAAAGTGGCACTCGCTCCGTTGGTTGCCCAAAGCCATGT
>JAJJMC010001667.1:0-10007 GCA_023531435.1 Papaver californicum | reverse complement strand
CTTTAGGGTTTTTGGTATTACTAATGCATGAACGTTGAGTATGCTTTCATTAATAACATGTTGGAAAACGGACGATGAATTCTTTAACCAATACTTCTCTCTCTGATATTCGTTTTTATTAATCTGCTTTAGCTTGTTTTAGTATAATTTAGTTAAAATCACAACAAAAACCCCCCCTGTTTACTTGCGTAATTGAAAGTATTTAACAATCACTAGCCTCTCTGTGGGAACGAACTTGTTCTTATTTGCTATACTTTAATCTATTTTGGAAGAGTAAGAACTCGATTATTTTGGTTGATTACGACACGACCAACTTCTCTCTAGGAAAATGCAGGTCGATTTTCCCTTCCAAGCATGCTTTGGAAGCATGATACTCGAAACGCAGTTTACCCCTTGTTCTGCCAGGGTCAAAGGCGATAAAAGCCAATGGTGATGCCTGGCATGGCAAAGCATTGTCCAGATCTAAGTCATGCCTTGGACTAGCGAATAGGCCATTGTAGACCTACTTTCTATGTTTCTTAACTCTTTTTCGACCATATGTTGGGTGCGTGCACTAATTTTCTTTTGCCAAGAGTACATAAACCATGTATATACCATTCATGTCGTATATCTTGATAGGAAGTATGAACATCCAGTAAATGGAATGCAACTACCTCATCAAGTGTGGCAACAATCATCTCTTGCCTAGCGTTGCCAATCTAGATGATATGAGTTACCAAAGTGTCGTAATCACCTCAAAATTATATGATATGAACGACAAGATGTTGCACCTCAATACATTGCATTTCGGCTTCCTACGTACCCAACGCTTACCTTAAAGGGATCAAGCATGACCGTAGTTCATCCTAAAGGGTCATTTCGAATGAGACAAGCAACATAAGCCTATTTAGGCAAAGCTAACATCGATTCCAAGGGACGATTATTTCGAAATGATATGCTTAGGCATATATAATCCGTGAAACCAATAATTTCCAACTTGATGTAGCAATGCCAAAGACCAAGAAAATCCTAGTCCGCATAGGCCAAAGGATTTTCCCAAAGTATGCACAAGATTGTGCATAACTATTACCACTTGATATACAAATATGCATTCTCGAGTAAGCAACACGAGTGAATAATTATTTCGCACATACAAGCATATTTACGTTTACGTATCAAGTGTGCACCAACATATAGGATACATCGCATAAATATGCATTACCGCTCATGAACATTCAACCAAGGCCCCATCCCTATAAATGTCTTAAGCGTATTTTTATATGTTTCGAAAAGAAGGGTAAGGGGCATCCATGGAATGCACATACAAAATTCTACCACTTTCACGACAAGCATAATAATGCAGTAGCATTATGATTCTTCCTCGGGTAAGCTACACGGACTGTGATGCTTCCTTGGGTAAGCATCCTTGAGTAAGCTACATAGCGTCAGTGATGCTTCCTTGAGTAAGCATCATGAACTCCAACCAATACCTTCTCCTTATGTATGTTTTCCAAGCATTTCTACATATGAATAAAAGAAGAGGAGAGGATATCCATCCACTGCAGGGCCACTTTAAATGCGACATTAGGACAGTGATGCATCCTCGGGTATGCATCATGGCATATTAGTTCCTTAGCACTATAATGCGTTCTTGAGCAAGCAACATTGGGGTTGTGATGCTTCCTCTAGTAATCATCATGGCATGATAGTGCCTTAACACTATAATGTGTTCTCGTGCAAGCGACATCGGACAGTGATGCTTACTCTAGTGAAAATCATGGCATGATAGTGCTTTATCACTATAATGCGTTCTCGAGTTAGCAACATATATATCTAACCAACGCCTCCTCTCTATATATGTCTTACCGATATTTTCATAAGTATATAAAATAAGGGGAGAGGATATTCATCAATTGCATCTACTAGTGATGCATCCTCGAGTATGTATCATGGTATCATAGTGTTTTGGTACTATAATGCCTTCTCGGGTAAGTTACACAGGACAGTGATGCATTCTCAAGTAAGCATCGCGGAAGAATAGTGCCTTAGCTGTAATACAACGATTCGGAAGGTAGGATTTGCAAATGGAATATAAGTAATGGTTTGTCCTTTCCTAACACTGAGGCCTTTTCAGCATAGTTGGCTCCAAAGTTGGCAAAAAGCTCTGCAGTTAAGCGTGCTCGAAGGAAGTAATTCTTGGGTGGGTGACCTCCTTGGAAGCTGTTGTTGGATGACTGCATCAGTGTTCGTAGAAAACCATATACTGCCAGATGACCGCAGTGGCTAAGAGGGGACAATATCGGTGGAGGTTCGGGTCATTACAAATGATATCAGAGCCGGTAACGGGCCACCTGCCGAGGGTGAGATAGTACGCTGGATGGAGTGTTCCAGGTACTGGTCTCATGAGTGCTAGGGAACGTCGGAGATTTAGGATTGAATATATTCAGGATCCGAGGACAACTCCAATTTAAGGTGGTGCTATTGTAATACCCCAATTCGGCAGGTACGGTTCACCGAATAGAATATGATTAATGGTTTGTCCTTTCTTAACACCGAGACCTTTTCAGCACAGTTGGCTCCAAGTTGGCAAAAAGCTCTGCAGTTAAGTGTGCTCGGGCGGAAGTAATACAGGGATGGGTGACCTTCTAGGAAGTTGTTGGTGGATGACCGCAGCGATGCCCGTTAAAAATCCCACACTGCCGGATAACCGTAGTGGCCAAGTAGGGACAGTATCGGTGGAGGGTCGGGTCATTACAAATGGTATCAGAGCCGACGACGGGTCACCTGTCAAGGGTGAGAGAGTACGCTGTACCGGGTGTTCCAGGTACTGGTCTCATGAGTGGTAGGGAACGTCGGAGATCTAGGATTGAATATATTTTGGAGCCGAGGACGACTCCAATTTAAGGTGGTGCTATTGTAATACCCCAATTCGACAGGTAGGGTTCACTGAATGGAATATGAGTAATGGTTTGTCCTTTCTTAACACCGAGACCTTTTCAACACAGTTGGCTCCAGAGTTGGCAAAAAACTCTGCAGTTAAGTGTGCTCGGGCGGAAGTAATACAGGGATAGGTGCCTCCCGGGAAGCTGCTACTGGATGACCTCAGCGGTGCCCGTTGAAAAACCCACATTGTCGGATGAACGCAGTGGCTAAGTGGGAACGATATCGGTGGAGGTTCGAGTCATTATATTATCACTATGATGTATTTTCAGATATGAAACATTCGATCAGTGATGTATTCTCAAGTAAGCATCACGTCATTATAGTGCCCTAGCACTATGATGCTTTCTCGGGTAAACAACATTCGTTAATGTTGTGTACCTTAGTAAGGGCCAATCATAATGATGCCATGCATCATAATGCTTCCATTAGTAAGCAACATAGTAAAATGTTGTATCTCTGAGCAAGGGACAAGCCTAGCATCATAATGTCAAGCTGATTTTACAACTAAGCCAAGTGAGGCATCCATGAGTAAGCTTTATAGTCTTGAGATGAAGCTTCATTCCATGCAATGAGGCATCCCTGGGTAAACGTCATGCGAAAAATGCAGGTGTTACATTATTACACCCTTCAAAGAACTTCGTCCCGAAGTTCAACACAAAAAGATAGACTATGTGGACAAGCTTCATTGATTTGGATTTCCTGCGCATATGTCCCATACCATAAAGCGTAGAAATCATGTAAGGGTCCCAACTTTTGTTATGAACACATATTAGGACCTTCTGAATATATTTCCCATATACCCAGGAATCCTAATAGGGTCTACAACTTGTCGTAAACACCGATTAAGGTCCCCTAAGCATACGTCATATACCATATGTTCATGGAATCCAAAAGTGTTTACAACACTACCGAGAAAATCGATTTGGATTCCTAAACATGTGTCCCATACAACATGCTTAGAAATTCAAAAGGATTTCTAAACACGAGATCCTAAGTGCACGTCCCATATCATAACACTCATGAGTCCAAAAGTTCATGGGTCATCGAAAATATACAAGCAATATTTAATTTAGTACTGTGAGGACCAAACTCAATTTCCAGATCAGTCGGATGTAAGTCTACCGTTACAGCTAACGGTATTCCAGGTTGCCACTCGTAAGTGGGAGTTAGCAGGCCTGACAACGCACATTGTTCCAGCGACAGGTGGGGATGATCAGTCACTTTGTCTACCACCATTCCAACGATGGTCTTTCGGGTTACCAACAGTATGGTAAAAGTTCCTAATAAGGCCTGGCAAACTCATAGTACTCTCTAGCGCATCCAACATGATTTTGCAAAATAACTTGCCTAGCAGTTACGAACTCTCCTTTCGCGTCACAGCTGGCCTACTCTTTCAACTTTTCATATTTCCTTTGAAGAAATTTCTTTAGTCACATTACAAAGTACTTACTGACGAGTCCAAAACACACAGTCCTTAATGTTTTCTCGGAACTTGCTCTGATACCATTTGTGATAGACCGGGAAATTCCGCTCCTGGCGTTATACGCTAAGAAGGCTAGAAATCCCTTATGCGCCAATCGAAATTGCAATGACCAGGCTTTAAAGCTTAACTTCTCGCTAGGCAAATGTAGGTCGATTTTCCCCTCTAAGCATGCTTTGCAACCATGATACTCGAAACGTAGTTTCCATACTGTTCCAACTTACCCTTTGTTCTGCCAAGGGTCAAAGGCGATAAAACCCAATGGTGATGCCTTTGGCATGCTCACAAGCATTATCCAGGCCTAAGTCATTCCTTGGACTAGCGCATAGGCCATTGTAGACCTACTTTCTATTTTTCTCAACTTTTTTCCGACCATACGCTGGGTGCGTGCACTGATTTTTCTTTTGCCAAGAGTGTAGCAACCAGGCATATGCCATTCTCGCCATATAGCTTGATAGGAAGTATGAGCATCCAGTAAATGGAATGCAACTACCTCATCAAGTGTGGCAATAATCATATCTTGCCTAGCCTCTCTGTTAATACCCAAAAATTACTTATAGGAAAAACAATATACTGTTGAAGTACTTTCTTTAGATTCGGAAATCAAAATTATACATGACAAACCTAAACCACGATAATAGCCGTTCCCCCCTGCTTCGGTCACGAGGAGAGAAAATGGGTTGATCTTATGGGAGGGAAGCTAAGAAAGTTGAAGGAAATAAGTGTGACGAATTGCGTGTAAAGACGTTAAGCTATTGAGAATAACAGGGCTTTTAGAGAATGATAAGCTTGTTTTGTTTCCTGAATGGGCTAAGTAGCCTATTTATAATAGCTTGGATACATATATTTTTACTTGTAAGTATTGGAGGTAGTGGAGAGGTAGAGAATATGGGAATAATGGTGTAACCACCCACTATGTCTTCGGAACTTTCTGGAAGACCATAATTCCACCATCTCTTTAACTTCCCTAAGCGTCAACACTACTTTGTAACTTTCATATCATGGGGTGTTGCCACGCCACATGTTGCTATAACCACCAAACCAACACCGCATGAATAATACCTCCATATAATTGTTTTGATTTCTCGTTGGAGTCAGTGGAGTCATGGACTCAAAACACGTGAATAATAGTGCTACCAACAGGTTTTATGCTAACTAAGCATGGTAATGGCATATTTGTGGCATGTATGCGACATGCAATTTGTGCTGGCAATAATAGTGCATGTGAATATTTATAGGCTACGACCAAGACGCTAGTAGCGAAGGATGATGCTGGAACGAGCAAGTGTAAAGAGACGCACAAAGAGAAGGTAACATAAGGGGAGCGCTAGCGCTGTTACTATAGGCGCCAAGGTTGGCGATGGTGCTAGCAGCGCCATCATTTGCGTTGTTGCTAGCCGCGCTAGCTTTTACGCTGGTGTTAGTTGCGCCTGTAGCTTGGCTTTGGTGTTAACATTGGAACATGGCTAGGGCTTGCTGGAGCTGGCACTTTATTGGTGTTGTAGCCATTACCTATGCGTTGCTAGTGTTGGCACTTTCTAATGCCATGGCTATAGCCATGGCCTGTTTAGGGCTTCTCAGTCGCATGATATATAATGCTAGCATTATGCTCAGTTTTTATGCAGTGTATTCAGAACATATTCAAAGAATTCAGTCGTGGAAGTTTTCGACTTGAGATGATGTTTGATGCGACTCTGCATTTAGATGGTGTGCATCTAATTAGCATTTTCTTATTCAGAAATGGCACAACGTCCATTCTGAATATTCGTAATTTTGTATAATCAGTGTGTTATGCCTAATGCCGATAGTTTGTATGGACGCACATATAATAACAAGGGTTTAGCCGGTTAAAGCCCTGAAATTTTTAGGCGCAGACATATATAGAAGAGATATAAGGCTAGTATAGCCATGAGATGAATACACATTCTAAATTCTCTTGTGGAATGTAATCTAGAAGTACATATTCATAACTCTGATGCCGGGTCAGGAATATATTTATTTCATGCTTCTGTAGCTGAGCAAAGGCATTATTACAATTTTCTCTCTTGTCAAGAACCCACCATCAAAACTCGCCAAGTGTGACCGATAAGTCAAGCGCAAATGAAGCTACATTCATCCGACGATGCAGCGAAATTAAGCCTAGACAAGAAAGGCCATTGGCATATGAAACATTAATGGTGCAATGGTGCATACCCAAGGATCCATAGTTCTCCCAACTCAAGAAATGGATCAAGGGTCCAAGATAAGTCATGCGATGACTTGTTCATTAGCCTGAAGCTAGGCCAAGGCTTAGGCAATGCGAGTTCAGCAATGGCACAGGCCAAATACGTCATTGTGGTCATTTGCTCGGCTAAGTGATATGAGTAGTTCATGCGTACTCGAGGATGCGACACAACAGATTGGTGCATACTCGAGGATACAGCGCGAGGAGATGTTGCTTGCTCGAGAAAGCAGCAAGACAAACTGATGCGTACTCGAGAGCGCAACAACGGCTCAGGATGTCGGTTATGAGTTGGTTACGAACATTACATGCGTGACAGAGTAAGAAGATGGCTTGGAATGGTTATAAAGGTTGATAACCATGTTTGGCATTCCTAACTTCCAAGTACAAGTGTTGCGTCCCCAAGTACACAACACAAAAGTAGGCGGTTGAATAAGTTAGTTGGTGGTTAGGATAACTGTCTATGGGCATATGGATGTCCAAAGGTTGTGCACGTTGTGGCACACAACTTTAGCCTGATCCTTATAGTATAAAAAGTCTAGGGATCAAATAAACTCGAAGATGAGAGAGTTTTGAGAGTTAGTGAGTACGATTTAGAACCATTTAGAGTTAGGAAATCACCAAGAAGGTGATTGGCCTGTGTAGTCCATTGATGGACGAGTTTTGTAATCTTCCTTTGATGTAATAAAATGGATTTTTTTCTTTGTATCTTTCTGTTCATTTATATTGTTTATTTTGGGAGTTTGATTCATGGCAAAGCCTCTAATGCAGTATGGGATGCATTACGAGTTGACAGAAAAGAATTCGAGTCTTCCGTTTATAAGTTTATAAAGAATTGGACATGAGCCATCTTTGGTGCAAGCATGCTAGGCTGAAGTGCAAGTGGGTGAAGTTGATTCACTGAACCATTGTACTCCCGGGTCATGGCCTAAGAAAAAATAAAATCCACGAATTTAGATCGTGACAGTAAGGGTATCAGAGTTGTGTTTGGTACACAGTTCGCTTGATTTCTCTCTCTTTTTACTCATGTTGGTGTCATTTATTCGTTAATTTAGTAAGGAATTGCTTGGGTTTCGTTAGTATGAAGGTTAAAAGAAGTTGATCTTACGAGAAAATATCAATTGGAACAAACTGTGAAGCTTGGGGTAACAACAGACTACATTTGTTCAAGACAAAGTGCCTAAGTTCCAGCCCGAAGTGTTAGACGGACATGCTAGAACATTGGAAACAAGGTTTTCAAGTGTTGGCGTGAAACAAAAAAGGAGTATGCTGATTGTTATGGTGCAATTCAGGTGTTAAAGTCCATGTTCTCCCAAGTATGTGAAAATTAAGCATTTGGTATGCATATTTTCGTAGGGTAATCAATATCAAATCATTACAAGAGGTAATGGGAATTCTGCAAAAATTCCTGAACTTAAAGATGTTGTTGGCTTTTGCAAGGGAAAAGGAGATGGAGTATGTTCCATGCGATGATAGCATGATATTTGTCTCAAGATAGCCAGAATGGTGGAAGGTTAGGCTCTCTCTTAAAACATGTACCTTGGTGGTAATGCTAAGTCTGGTTGTAAGCCAGCATTTTCATGGTAATGCAATTCCATGAAAGAAGAATTATATGGTCAATTCTTGTCTAGCAGAAGGCTTGTTGAAATTCTGAAGAAAAGGAACGTAAGTTAGGGAAAAACCGAAACACCACGGTCTTACGGTTGCCGCTAAGTTCTTCGTTGATAGTAGATGCGCACAAGGAATATGCTAGCGCCTGGTTTATGAATATAGGATCAGAATGCTTGGACTAGGTTGTCCAAAGGCCTGCATTTGATCGGAAACCATAGCGGACATTCTTATCGAATGCAAAATCAGTAATTGTTACTAGATGACTTTGGAAAAGAAGAAAGACAAGAAGAACCATAGGTGCGCTTTCGTCCGTAATGGTCATTGATAATATGACTAGACTGAACATCTATCGGGGATGCTCAAAATCTCCAAAGTCAAGTCCAATCCATATGTGCAAAGATGCACATGAATTATGGAAAGTGTGTGTGCCTATGCTCGGGTATTAACTTGCACGAGTGATATGCGACATTAGCATATGCTAAGTGGGAGTCCAGTATGGCCTAGATATATGGTGCATCCAGAGATGTAAGCTAGACTTTCATATACATGCCGACGTCATAAGATATGATGCTTAAGAACTTTGCGCTTGAGAAGTGTAAAGGCATGGAGAATGAAAGACTAATAAGTGGTGATGTGTAAGAAGGGTATCGGGTCTTTCTTAAAATCTTCATGAAATCTACAGCAACATAAATGCCTTAATTATTCAACTAAGTAACAATTATACTTTGTTATGGGTGTCACAAAGGAACGTTATTAGTTGGAAGAATGAATGTGGCAATATGATTGAAATATTAAGGACAGATTGGAACTGTCTCGTTTTCTTGTTTGTTGCTAAGATTGCTAGGATGAAGTCAGTATTGTAATACTTTTTGGGTCTTACGAGTTTGCAATCAGTTGATGATAGTATTTGCTTGTCAGTTGGGTATACTTTCAGTTTTGGGTCGTGTGGACCTTGGTGTTAGGAATTAAGTCTCTCTATGTAAGGTAGTAGTGAATGAGGTTATTCGAGTGAAATCCTTGTCTCTTATAACTCGAAGTAAAGCTAGTTCGCGTGGGAAGATACTACACAGCATATTAAGCTAAAGTATGCAACTAGGCGACGTTGAAAGTAAAAACAAATCATTTTGGTGGCATACACGAGTTTGTTGTTAGGAGTTATGTGGAAGTGCAACAGTGATGTAATTTTATATAGTGGTAAAAAGAGGTTCGATTCTCGAACTTGTGAAGGTAATGATTTTAGAAAATAATGATTCTAATTAACTCTAGAAAATTTCAGGAGTAAGAAAAAGACTAAATAACCTAAAGATGATTTTTGAATAATTTTAAAAATACCAGGAATCAGGAATCAGGTAATTCTAACAACCTATGTGATTAATCAGATAATTCTTTTTAAATTAATTGAAGCACAAATAATTGCCAAAATTGGTTTTGTTATGCTAACAAACAGAGGTAAATCACAAGCATGGACTATCAAAATTAATTAACCAAGCATAATCCATCAAGCAAAAGCACAACTGTTGAAAGAAAACCGTTTTCACTATTTAAAACTATGCAATTCTAATAATAAAAGAATTATAAATAATTATTAGAAAATAATTAAATCACATAAAATTGAGAAAATTACCTTATCCATCATCCCAGTAAATAGCCTTAGCTCATGGTGAAGAAAACTTGCTCAAAAGTTGATTTCATTGCTCAAAATATTGATTACAAGGTTAAAGAATAGTGCAACAGCTGAACAGATACGTATATAAGTGTCACAGAACAGGGTTC
>JAJJMC010001662.1:0-12544 GCA_023531435.1 Papaver californicum | reverse complement strand
TTAGACGTCGTGCGATTGCGGTTATTTATATAGGGTAATCAAAAATCGTATCAATTTTCGGCGGCGCTGCCGGGGAGCGCTTGTGGAATATTTTAGTTAGTATTTTTGATTTTCTAATCGTAGTTTAGGTTTTTATTTTATTTTATTTTATATTATTTTATTTTATAATTTTAGTTCTATTTGACTCGTTTTGTCTTTTAGTATCTCTTTTATGGTACTTTTTCTAGGATGATGACTCTTTTGCAGGAGACGTCATTTAAGATGGCACTTCGGGAATATATGGATTGGTCAGGGCAGAAGGAAGCTCTTGCTTCACCTATGGAGACGTCATCTAAAATGACACTTCGGGAATATATGAATCGGTCACGGCATAAGGAAGTGTTTGCTTCACCTATGGTAAGTGAAGAATCACCTCTAATGTTATATGAGAAGTATTATAAACACAGACCGCCTAATTTGGAACAAAGATTGAAAGTTCTGGAATGCCAGAAAATATTTGCTGATGATGATCAGTCTTGTAGTGACTCTCTGTTCCATACAGAACATATAGATGACCATGTGGATGATTGTGTAGATGATTTGCCTAATCCCATAGATGAATCTATCTCACAAGATCATTCACCCGACTTAGAGGTTGTTTCTAGACCCCTAGACTTCCGCAAGTTACCTAATTTAGGGTTAGAATTGTGTGCTTCTCAAGTTTTGCTGGATCACTTTGCATCCAAATACCGAAAGGACTTGCATGTTCCTGACATTGTGCATGAACCAATCAGTATTTCCCCAATCCCAATATTATCCCCATATTTTGTTCTTTACGCACTTCCGAGTGTAGTAAAAACTTGGTTTGGGGGTAATCCCTTCTTTTTGATAGTTTCAGTGTCACCGTGTCACCGTAATATAATTGTGAAACTGTCATTTGTACATATTGTATTTTGGGTTGATCCCCAAATTTTCAGGTTATTAGTGTATGTGGATTCTTTCTGCACATATCCAGTAGGTAGATTTTTATTCTCTTGTTTTTATTTTCTGTTAGGCTTTTTGTTTATGTTTATTTCTAGTGTTCTTTGTTATTACTATCGTTTGATGTTTGTGACAGAGAATACTGCTTTTCTTGCGTCAATCAGGTGAGATGTTCCAATCCCTTCTCTTTGATTTATATTTGTTTCTCTTATTTATATTTATTGCATACCATTCTAGGTTGCACGGTTTGAAACATTGAGGACAATGTTAAATTTAGGTTTGGGGGTAGAGTTTCAGAAAATTGATGCCAATAAAGAAACTCTGAAATTTAGAAACTTGTGAATTATTCAGGATGACACTAACCATTCTAGGTAGATGGAAGCATAGCTTTTATCTATAGGAATTGGTGTGCCCAGCTAAATGGTCTATTCATATCTGAATGCACTCAAGTGTTAGAAATAACATGATAATCATTGAACAAGCATATCTCGGAATCATCATAATCACATCACTTTCTATTTTTATTTTTGTAATTTTATGTTTCTCTAAGTGTTTGGTGGGGCCCAATATCAAATTATTATCGCCGGCAGGATGAAATAGAGTGTTGAGATCAAGCCCATTTTTAATTCTTATTAAATAAAAAAAGCTAAAAGTTGACACTTTGATAGCAATGTGTGTGTGTTCTCCCTGTCTCCGTCGCCTAAGCAAGCGTGGAACGCAGGATCCATGAGAACTATCATATAATCTGCTGAAAAGGAGCATGCTCTTAGATTCAAAAGATCTAATCATGTAGTCATAAAAAAATAAAAAAAATAAAAAAATTGTATATAGATAATAATAATAAAAATAGGATTCATCCTGGAACTGACCTTCAGACAGATATGGGAAACACCGTTCACCTTAGTCAACATATGCATCATTCATCACTTATATATCCATTTTCTAATCTATCCCTGTGTTTGAATTTGATTGATTTCGAGCAATGTGAATTTTTATCCAGTTTTGGATGTTCAATGATTATTTGAGTAGAGTTTGCATTCTTATATGAATTTTAGTCGCTGAGTGAAAACTCGTGTACCGCAATTGGATTCATACAGGGTAATGATTCTTATAGTCGAAGAATTTAGTACGCCAACTAAATAGCTTGTTTAGTGTCTATTCTCAATCGTTCACATGTAGCTAAAATTTGGATTACGGGTTTTGTGGCTAAATCTCTTGTAAACCCTCACGAGACAAAACTCGTCCGCTAAGGACACTTAGGGGTTTAAAGGCTTATTACATATGCTAAATGTAGTCGCGATTCCTGCGAAAGTGAGTTAGTGATAGGTGCATTATTTGCACTATTTGGATACTCTAATTCATTGATTTATTGTTAGTTTTCATATCATTATGCTTTGCTTTTGTTTGTTTATGAGTTTCTTAGGATTTTTGAAGTGTATTCAACCAAAGAAGAAGAAATGAGTTCATTACGACATGAAATGAACAAGGAAGTTAAGTTCTTCCAATGGAGAAGGGCCAAAGACCGAATTCCACTCATTAAAATCCCGGAGTTCTTAATACCATTTTGAAGAGAACGAGAATACGAAGCCAACGCAAAAAAAATGAGGTCATTTGGAGTTCGTATGAGGAAGTTATGAGCAAAATAGCCAAAAAATAAATAATGAAACACTCAGCAAAACAATCGGAAGTTTATGAGGGAAAATAACCTACCGATTATAAGGGCTCAAAATACAATTCTCCTGTATACTTATAATCGGTAGTTACGTAAGGGTTATGCCTACCGATTGTGGCTCGACGGGAGGCACTTCTAAGACGCGTTTTTGACTTCCTAATCAAGGTATCATGGTCCCATTAGGACTTTAACACCTAGATATGTTGAATACTATATAAGAAGCCCTCTACAACCCTAGAAAGACATCTTTGAGAGCTTGGACACTTTTGGAGACTTGAGAACAAGGAGCTAGGGCTTGGAGTGGCGATTGATCATCACAATTTCTAGGGTTTGCTTTACTTGCTTTCTTAATTATTTTCCATGGATTTTTAGAAATCCATGATGAACTAAACCTTTCTTATTGGTTAGGGATGTAGTCCTAAGTTGGAAAACATGTTTATCAATTGAATGGCTCATTCTCATATGTTCATAATCTCTTCAATATCCCTTATGTTCTACCGTTTACAACGCCTTGTATGATGGATTGTTTGTTTGTTTAAGTCGCGAATTAGATGAGCATGCATTAACATCTATAGCTAAACTAGGGTTTGAGATCCGTAATTGTCCAAAGACCCTTGTTACAAGTAGTATAACATAGTTGTTAACGACGGGATATTGCCATGCAATTATGTGCAGAAGCGTGACCTAGGTTAAATCCGAGTGTCTCTTGCGCCGGATTGCTTAGAATAACCTCAACTCACAAAGACCATTGCTTTCATTGGGTTAAACTTGAGTGTCTCTTGCACCAAGTTATTCGGTGAAAAGGATTCAAAGAGTGACTCTTGCGCCTTTGATGATAATAAGAGTTTTGCCGGAGTAAGCCTGCGATATAATGCTTTAGGGTTATTGATATTGAGAGTGTATGAATGTTGAGTATGATTTGGCGCCGCTTCCGGGGAGGCATATCGGATTGTTATTTTGTTTTTGATTTCTTATTTCTAGTTTTTAATTTAGTTATAAGAATTGTTTTTCAGGTTTTATTTCTTTCGTGAATGCTTAGAGAGGGTAGACCAAGTCTCATTGGTATACGACTTCGATCAGGCACTTTACTAAAAGAATTCGTTCAAGCAGTGAACACTCCACTTCCTCCAAGTACATCGTCAAGTGAGTTTGCAGATTCAGACGTAAAGGAAGAACAAGAAACAATAGGTGACGTAAATCGTACACTCAAGGACTTAGCGTTTCACAAGTTAGATACACAATAGTGGTGTATTCAGACGACATCTACATTTGAGATCAAGCCAGGTTTGATTCGAGAACTCCCAAAGTTTCATGGGATGACTAATGAAGATCCGAATAAACATTTGATAGATTTTCCATAACATAATCATGGCCATGCTAGGGGCCGAAACTGATGTTGATGGAGCCATGTTACGAGCTTTTCCATTCTCCCTGATGGATACTGCTAAGGAATGGTTATACTATTTACCTTCTGGTAGTGTCATAACTTGGAATGGTCTGAAGAAACTCTTTTTAGAGAGATACTTTCCTGCATCAAAGGAAACTCATATTCGTAAAGAGATTTGTGGCATTAAGCAGATGACAGGAAAAACATTGTATGAATGCTGGGAACGTTATAAGAGATTGGTCGCTAGCTGCCCACATCATCAATTCAATGATGTATTGATCATCCAGTACTTCTATGATGGTCTTCAAGCAAGTGACAGAAATTTTCTCGACGCTGCTGGTGGTAGTGCATTAGTGAACAAAACAGTAGCTCAAGCTAGAGAGTTAATTGAGAACATGGAAGCAAATTCTCAACAATTCTCAGGTCGTGGGTCAGAGTCACTCGTCAAGAGGGTTAATGAGGTTACTTTTTCACCGCACTTAGAGCATATAATGGGTAATATGGAGAAGATGGTGCAACAAATGGCATCAATTATCTTATGAAGAAGAAGCCGAACAGGTGAATGCAGTATTCCCAAATCAGCAGAGACAACTGTATGATCCTTATTCCAACACTTATAAACCAGGATGGAGAGATCATCCAAATTCCAGTTATACGAATAAGCAAATTCCAGCTCCGAGGACGGTTTTCAATCACCAAAATGGGTTACAATAGCAAGTACAACCTCCATAACAAGCTCAAAATTCAGAATCATCGGAGATGCTCTCCATGATGAAGAATATGACGACATTGATACAGAAAAAATCAGCAGAGAAATGAGATCAGAGAATTACAAACGCAAGTGGGCACTATGGCAACTGAGATTAATCATCTGATGGCATAGAATAGTGGGAAACTCCCTTCTAAACCTTCAATCCAAGAGAAAATGTCAACGCCGTGACATTGAGAAGTGGTACACAAACTGTGCAACTAGAGGAAGCTGAGACAAACAGAGACCCTAAGAGACCGGTTTTGGAGAAAGGGATTACTGACTCTTCCCAACCCGATGTGGTACCTAAAGAAAACTCTAAACCCCATGTTTCTACTTATATTCCTCCTTTACCTTTTCCTCGCAGGTTTGCTAACTCGAAAAAGGCGGAACAAGATAAGGATATCTTGGACATTTTCAAGAATATTCATATGAATATTCCACTCATAGATGGGATTAAACAAATCCCCAAGTATGCGAGAATCTGAAGGACTTGTGCACCAATAAACAAATATTAATCGGTAATGAGGTAACGAGAGTGGGGGAGAATGCTTCGGCTATCTTGCAAAAGAAACTCCCACTCAAATGTAAAGATCCCGGTAGTTTTGATATTCCTATTGTTATTGGTAACACGACGTTTAATAAGTCTATACTTGATTTAGGAGCATCAGTAAATATTATGCTTGCATCTATATTTGAATCTTTAATTTAGGACATTTGAAAGAAACTGGAATTGTTTTACAACTAGCTGATCGTTCTAATGTATACCCTCGAGGTATTGTGGAAGATGTGCTTGTGCGAGTTAATCAGTTAGTTTTTCCAGCAGATTTCTGTGTATTGGAGATGACAGATGGATCAACTGATTCGTCTATACCATTGCTACTGGGACGTCCATTCATGCGAACTCGAGAACAAAAATTGACGTCTATAGTGGAACATTAACAATGGAATTCGATGGAGAAATAATACGTTTCAACATTTATGAGGCGATGTGATACCCTAGTGACATCCATTCTTGTTTCTCCATTGATATTATTGACTCTTTAGCTCAACAGATGTTTGATTTGGGGAGTAATGATCCATTGGAAGTTGTCATCACGAGAGTGTGGGTTTTAAAAATCTTACAGATCCAAGATCCGAGCTTAAATTAGGGGATGAATTCGAGGAAGCTATTTTTGAACTCAATTCGTTACAACAATGCCCACCAATTCATGATATTTCATTTATCTCTTTACCATGCAATAATGAAAAATTGTTTCCCTCTGTCTTGTAGGCTCCTAAACTAGAACTTAAGCCTCTTCCTGATCACCTAAAATACATTTATTTGGGGTGATAATGAGGAGTTGCCGGTAATAGTTTCTAAAGAACTAACTGAATTGCAGGAACAAAGACTTCTTCGGGTGTTGAAGGAGTATAAACCGGCCATATGATGGACAATTGCTGATATCAAGGGAATAATCCCTTCTACGTACATACATAAAATACTACTTGAGGAGGGAACAAAGCCTACAAGGGAAGCTCAACGTCGTTTGAACCCTTCAATGATGGAAGTAGTAAAGAAAGAGATACTTAAGTTATTAGATGTTGGAGTCATCTACCCCATTTCTGATAGCAAGTGGGTGAGCCTGGTATAAGTTGTACCAAAGAATTCAGGCATTACAGTGGTGCAGAATACAGACAATGAACTTGTCCCAACTCGTGTGCAAACCGGTTGGAGAGTTTGTATTGATTATCGGAAGCTTAATGCAACACTAGAAAGGATCACTTTCCATTACCCTTTATGGATCAGATGTTGGAAAGATTGTCAGTACATTTTTATTACTGTTTTCTTGATGGTTATTCAGGTTACAATCAAATTTCTATAGCACATGAGGATCAAGAGAAGACCACTTTTACTTGTCCTTTAGGAAAATTTGCATACAGGAGGATGCCTTTTGGCTTGTGTAACACACCCGCTACCTTCCAAAGGTGTATGGTAAGTATCTTTTCAAATAACGTTGAAAACATTATCCAAGTTTTTATGGATGATTTCAGTGTGTATGGTGATTCTTTTGACTTGTGCTTGGATAACCTTGCATTGATTCTTAAACGATGTGTTGAAACTAATCTTGTGCTAAATTGGGAGAAGTGCCATTTTATGGTAACTCATGGCATTGTTTTAGGCCACTACGGTGAGGGAGATTCGTGCTTTTCTTGGTCATGCAGGATTTTATCGCCGGTTTATCAAGGATTTTTCCAAGGTTGCGTCACCATTATGCCATTTATTACAAAAGGACGTGGTTTTTAACTTTGATGAGAAGTGTTGGTGGCATTCAATCGTTTGAAAGAACTTTTGATAGCAAACCCTATCATTAAACCACCGGATTGGAGCAAGCCATTTGAGATAATGTGTGATGCTAGTGATTATGCGGTCGGTGCAGTTTTAGGCCAGCGTACTGGGAAACTACCTCATGCCATTTATTATGCTTCCAGAACGTTGAACGATGCCCAACAAAACTACACGACCACGGAAAAAGAGTTGTTAGCAATAGTTTTTGCATTGGAGAAATTTCGTTCTTATTTACTTGGTACGAAAGTTGTTGTGTTTTCTGATCATGCAGCACTTAGGTACTTACTTACAAAAAAGGAGGCGAAACCAAGGCTCATTCGATGGATACTACTCCTACAAGAGTTTGATCTTGAAATTAAAGACAAGAAAGGAAATAAGAATACCGTTGCGGATCACTTGAGTCGTCTTACTGTAGACGAAGAAGCTATCCCGTTATGTGAAAGCTTTCCAGATGAGGAACTCTTCTTAGTTACAGTTTCAGAACCATGGTATGCGGACATTGTGAATTATTTTGTGTCTAAACAAATCCCAAGAGATTTGTCTCGTGCTGAGAGGGACAAACTTAAAAAGATAGCGAATCAATATATATAGGATGATCCATACCTGTGGAAACATTGTTTAGACCAAATTATGCGAAGGTGCGTACCTGAATCTGAATACAACTCTATCTTGTCTTTTTTCTATTCATATGCTTGTGGAGGACACTTTGGGGCAAAGAGAACTGCTTTTAAGGTACTTGAGAGTGGGTTCTATTGGCCCACTATAATAAAGATGCGTATATATTTTGCACAACTTGTGATAGATGTCAAAGAACGAGCAATCAAGGTGCTCGAAATCAAATGCCACAGAAGTTTATCCTTTTCGTTGAAATTTTTGATGTATGGGGCATCGATTTTATGGGTCCTTTTGTTAATTCTTTTGGTAAATTCTATATCTTACTCGCTATTGATTATGTCTCAAAATGGGTGGAAGCTAAAGCCACCTCTACTAATGATTCTAAAGTGGTTACATATTTTGTTAAAGAACATATTTTTGCAAGGTTTGGAATTCCAAGAGCCATAATCAGCGATGGGGGATCACACTTTCGAAACAAGTTCTTCCAGAGTTTGTTGAGAAAGTATAACATATCTCACAAGATTGCCACAGCGTATCATCCACAAACAAACAGGCAAGCAGAAGTCTCTAATCGAGAGGTGAAATCCATCATATAGAAAACAGTGAATCCATCAAGGAAGAATTGGAGTTTACGTCTTAATGACGCTTTATGGGCATACCGAACATCATACAAGACTCCTATTCGGATGTCCCCATATAGACTTGTGTACAGTAAACCTTGTCATCTTCCTGTTGAAATTGAGCATAAGGTTTTTTGGGCTATTCAACAGTGCAACATGGAGATGGATGGGGCTGGTAAACAAAGGAAGCTTCAATTGAGTGAACTGGAAGACACTCGTAATGATGCATATGAAAGTTCACGAATCTATAAAGAGAAAACAAAGGCTTTTCATGATAGTAGGATTTCTATAAAACATTTTACTGTTGGACATAAAGTTCTCTTGTTTAACTCTCGCCTTCATTTATTTCCTGGAAAATTGAAGTCTCGTTGGATAGGACCCTTTGTTGTGTCTAACGTTTTTACTCATGATGCAATGGAGATTCGTAGCTTGTTATAAGGGAAGGAGGTTAAAGTGAATGGGCATCGTTTGAAGCCCTATTATGAACCGTTTGAACCTGAGAGGGTTGAGATTAGTAGATGCACTCCCTCTGGAGGAGTAGCATGGAATGCCAAGTCGGGCTGAAGACGTTAAACTAAGCGCTAAATGGGAGGCAACCCATTGGTTTTGTATTTATATCTCCATCTTTTTGTTTTTATTTTCATATCAGCTTAGGATTTCCCATCTTGATTTTACATTGGAGGAATCAATTTACATTGAGGATAATGTAGAGTTTAAGTGTGGGGGAGTAATTAAGTATATAACTTTTGTACATATTTGCATGAAAACCTTCAACTTTTAGAGATTTTAGAGTCACTTAGTATACATCTAGCTACGTTTACATACGGAGTTCTAACCGAAACAACTGAACTTAGAAGTACTAGAGAACTATATTCGGAGTGGTTAGTTGTTGAGAGGCTAGAGCTGACAAAAGTGGATATAAACTTCCGGTAGAGAATACAATATTAGAGTTGTTGATCATTCAATACCCATGAGTGAGGTACCAAACCTTCAATTGTCCGTTTAGAGTGTTTCATCTGTGCAAATTCCGGGTAGAATGATGAGCTACCTAACTTCTTACCAATTTCAGCACTACTTTTTTTGATCTCTTGAGTGCTATTTTTATCAATCATGAGGGTGTCATCAGAATTGCTAACTCTATCTTGTAGTCTTGTTTACAGTTGGCACCATTCTCTCGACAATAACAGGTCCATAGGAACATATCATCATCAACAAGCGAAACATCAAAAATTTGAAGAAAAGTTGAAGAAATTCAAAGTTTACAAGCAACCGTTTAAGAAAGAGAAAATTTCATATTCAAGTAAAGAAACAATACAATTAACATGTTGAAGACTTATGTACAAAAGCGAAAGAAATCAAAAGATGTGAGTTAGTGAAGTTCATGATATCAAGGCAATACATATTGTGAAGAATCAAGTGGTAAAGTCTTTATCCCATGACCATTGTAATTTCATCATTTATTTTTCAGTTTACATTTTGAAGTCATAAAAAGAAGAGAAAAAAAGAAAAAGAAAAAAAGAAGAAGATTATCATTGCTTTAGTATATATTTGTTTTTGGTATTCAATCAATAAGGCTGTGGGGAATAAGAAATCTATAGAGAAGTTTCTAACAACAAGAAATTGAGGAAAATAGTTACAAAGTGTCAAGGTCCTACGAAGTTCAAGAGTTCATCATCAACAGTTGAAGACCGAAGACGTTTCTATTGGATGCTGTGAGAGTGGTGCTGATTTCCGACCGGGTGAGAAGGTAAGTAAGCATTCCCATCCTCACATAGTGGTTGATTTCCTTTATTAGAGGTCACTAGAAAAAAAAAAGGGGTTCTTTTTCGTCCCACGTTCTATGGGATAACATCTTCATATGATTCGGAAGGTTACCTTTCCTTCCTACCATTCAACGTGTGCAGGATTTGTATCTTCATTCCTGCCTGCACACATGTGAGAACCATAAAGTGCGTCTTTTGAGTGTCAAATTCGTAAAATCTTGTTGGTGAGGCAGAAAAATTCGGTCACTCTCGAACATGGATTCTTTTATATGGTGGTTTTCTCCTAACTCAAGGGTTAAGCATGAGAATAATTTTCTTTATACTTCTAACTTCTTATTGTTAGTATGCAGAAACTTTATGTCTTCGTAGCTCTTTGGATGCATGTGCTCTTGAATGTTTTGAAGTTGGAAGTTAGGTTTTGTGGGTATACCTATTGTAAACCCTCACGAGACTATAACTCGTCCACTAGGGACAGCTAGGGTTTAAAGGCTTGTTACACATGCTAAGTGTAACCGTATCCTCAACGAAATGGAGTTGTTGTAGTTTAGTTTAGTTAGATTTATAGTTTGCTCGAGGACTAGCAAAAGGCAAGTGTGGGGGAATTTGATAGGTGCATTATTTGCACTATTTGGATACTCTAATTCATTGATTTATTGTTATTTTTCATATCATTATGCTTTGCTTTTGTTTGTTTATGAGTTTCTTAGGAGTTTTGAAGTGTATTCAACCAATGAAGAAGAAAAAAGTTCATTACGACATGAAATGAACAAGGAAGTTAAGTTCTGCAAATGGAGAAGGGACAAATACCGAATTCCACTCATTCAAATCCAAGAGTTCTTATACCATTTTGAAGATAACGAGAAGTCGAAGCCAACGCAAAAAAAAGATGAGGTCATTTGGAGTTCGTATGAGGAAGTTATGAGCAAAATAGTCGAAAGAAAATAATGAAACACTCAGCAAAACAATCGGAAGTTTACGAAGGAAAATAACCTACCGATTATAAGGGCTCAAAATACAATTATCTTGTATACTTATAATCGGTAGTTACGTAAGGGTTATGCCTACCGATTGTGGCTCGACGGGAGGCACTTCTAAGACGCGTTTTTGACTTCCTAATCAAGGTATCATGGTCCCATTAGGACTTTAACACCTAGATATGTTGAATACTATATAAGAAGACCTCCATAACCCTAGAAAGACATCTTTGAGAGGTTTGACACTTTTGGAGACTTGAGAACAAGGAGCTAGGGCTTGGAGTGGCGATTGATCATCACAATTTCTAGGGTTTGCTTTACTTGCTTTCTTAATTATTTTCCATGGATTTTGAGAAATCCATGATGAACTAAACCTTTCTTATTGGTTAGGGATGTAGTCCTAAGTTGGAAAACATGTTTATCAATTGAATGGCTCATTCTCATATGTTCATAATCTCTTCAATATCGCTTATGTTCTACCGTTTACAACACCTGGTATGATGGATTGTTTGTTTGTTTAAGTCGCGAATTAGATGAGCATGCATTAACATCTATAGCTAAACTAGGGTTTGAGATCCGTAATTGTCGAAAGACCCTTGTTACAAGTAGTATAACATAGTTGTTATCGACGGGATGTTGCCATGCAATTATGTGTAGAAGCGTGACCTAGGTTAAATCTGAGTGGCTCTTGCGCCGGATTGCTTAGAATAACCTCAACTCACAAAGACCATTGCTTTCACTGGGTTAAACTTGAGTGTCTCTTGCGCCAAGTTATTCGGTGAAAAGGATTCAAAGAGTGGCTCTTGCGCCTTTGATGATAATAGGAGTTTTGTCGGAGTAAGCCTGCGATAGGATGCTTTAGGGTTATTGATATTGAGAGTGCATGAATGTTGAGTATGATTTGGTTGATAACATGTTGGAAAATGGAAGATGAACTCTCTAACCAATGTTCTTTATCTCTGATATTCGTTTTAATCTTTTTGCTTTAGTATAATTTAGTTATAATCACAACCAAAACCCCCCTGTTTACATAAGTAATCGAAAGTAATTAAAAATCACCTGTCTCTCTGTGGGAACAAACTTGTTCTTATTACTATTCTCTAATCTATATTAGTGAGTAAGAACTTGAAAAATTTTGGTTGGCTGACAACCGACCAGTTAGGATTTTATTTTATTTTTAGAATAGTTTTGCTCTAGGACTAGCAAAATATAGGTTTAAGGGTATTTGATAGGCTCTTAATTTATACATTCTATAACCTTATTTATATTTTTTAGTTATTATTATTGTATTAAATTCATCATTTTAATGTTAATAGATGGTTCGCATAAAATCCGAAATTATAAATTAAACACGGTTAAAAGAGGTGTTAATTAGCGTTTGGGATGAAACAAAACCAAAGTGCTTCTCACGGAAAAGAAATGTTAACTTGCTGAACGTATAAAGTCAGTTGAAATGTGGACGGTGGGACAAGTACT
>JAJJMC010001644.1:0-11053 GCA_023531435.1 Papaver californicum | reverse complement strand
TATTACAATTCACTTTCTCGATCATAAAATAATTATTACATTTTGCTCTCTCGATTATAAAATAATATAATAATAATAACTTTTTACTTTCCCGATCAGCTATCATTTAATGCTGTTTGTTTTATTCGATGCTGTTCAGCTTTCTCGATCTTATGTGTCATTCATGCAATTCATCGCTCAGATGTCAGGAAACGTCTCGTGTCTTTTTGAAATTTGATATCTTTAATAGTGATCCTGTGTTTCTCGTCTTTTTTAATCTGGTTGCTTCTTAACTTGATCTTCTTCCACGTGTCATGCTTCTTTAATTTACTAACAATTTGCCCCCTTCTTCTCTTTTTTACAAAATCATCCAACGGTCGATCCGAGATTTTGAAAAATAGAGAAGGACTTGTCGTTTTTAACTTTTCAGTTTCTTTTCTGCACGTTATCCGAGTTTTCCGCTGGCATTAACATGATTATGTCAGTTACACTTTTTCCAATCAAATCTTTTCCGATTATTTTGTTCTCCCATCTTGTGGCGGTTACTATTCTTCTTCTTTAAATATCCTGTAACTTTCTGCTGTTTCTTTTTTCTTTTTTAGTTATTGCACTTTGTCTTCCTTAAACTTTTCAAATCTTCCCACTACTCAGGAGCTCTGTTCTCGTTAATTGGTTTCTTCTCTACTTCAATTTGACCATTGTTAACTTCTTTTTCTTCATGTAAGTAATTTTATTTTATTTTTGATTCAAAATTTTCTTTTCATGGCTGAGGGTTTATCGGTGTAGTAAAAAGATTGTGATTCTCAGGTTATGTATGAATGAAAAGGCCCTTTTTTACACTGTAATTATTGCTAGGTAATTTCTTCATATATTAATTTTTTCTTTCTTTTGTTTCTTTTTGCTCAGATCTTCAATATGTCTCCAAGAAAATCTGATGCTGCCAGCAATCAAGGTGAAAACAGGAGATCAAGTAGGTCTTCTTCATCTCGATATGCTGTTTCTCGTCGAGATTTATCTCTTGCTACTCCTTCTCCTGCTGTACCTCGTACCGTACGGTATTCTTCTCCCGATGTCCCTAATGTTGCCCCCAAGAGTAAGCGATCAATGTCATCTTATAGCTATCGATCTATGGATATTGAAGAATTTAAAAGAAGACATAATCTTCAAGGATTTAAGGTTTCTTTTGTTGATTGTGCTTCCGATATGATGACCTTCGATTTGATGAGAAAATTTCAATATAGCCATCATAGATTATTAATTTCTGTTGGTGCTTTGGAAGCTGGTCTTCATCTCCCTCTGTATGAAAAGAACAACCCTTTCCAGTTCAGAGTTCTTGCTACTCGCAGCAGGGCTCCACATACTCAACTTCGATCTATCACACAGTATAATGGCAATTGGTGGCGAATTCTCGATGAATGCACCCTTCGCAGTGAGGGTCGTACCCGTCTTACCTGTTATGTTCCCGATCTTTCAGAACGTGTTCATTATACGCCTGAGAATTTCCAGAATACTTATGGTGATGGTATTACTGTTAAAAATTATGTTAAATGGAGTGTGAGTCCTGTTCGCAAATGCTCCCAAGGGTTTCCTCTACTTCGAGAAGTTGATGACCCCAGAATCAAGGTAGCTCCATATACCAATGCTGATTTTCCTTCGAACGAGAGAATTCGTCGAGAACATGATTATAAATAGTATCGCACCCCTATTCTGATCGAGGGACCTTGGGTATACGGTGACATTCCTACTAGTGAAATTCAGCATCTTCGCAATTGTTTCCCGAACTATTGCCCCTGGAAATTGAACTTTGATGATTATAAATTTGACTTCAAGGTTCGAAATTCTTAATTGATATCATTCTTTTTAGATATAGTGTATCGATCTTTAATGTCTTCTTTAAATGTTTTTACTTTTTTTTTTTTAATTCCAGGTCGATCCTTCTTTGGACATCGGAATCCCCCTTCCTCCACCTGATCGCGGTATTAAAATCGTCGAGAATAGACAGATCGTCGAGAATGAACAAACGATCGAACCCGCAGTTGAGGGTAAAGGAAAACGAAAATTAATTCTCACAGCAGAGAAGAAGCAGAAAAAGCCCAGAACTCTTGAACTCTCAACTGAGGTTGTAGGAGAGACGGCTTCAAGTTTGAATAAGGGAGAAGGAAGCTCGATTGTTGCTCTTCCATTGGATCAGTCTGATCCTATCGATGTTATTCCGGTTTCCTCGATGCCAGCAGAAATTGTGGTATCGGAACGATCCGATCCTACTGTTGCACCTCCTTCTTGTATTTCATCCAATTTTTATAACATCGTTTCTCCACTACCTTTTGATTTCGTGCTTGATTCCCCTGTACCTGATAATGGTGCATTGGAAACTTTTTCTGGTCTTCCTCAAGAAGAGGGAGATGATATTGTTATTGATGAAGATATTGTTGATGTAGTGAATGAAGTAACTCATGTTGAAAAAGAGATTTCGTCGGAAAAAGATAATGCTGAAATGAATCCGATTGATGACGTGGAGAATATGATTGTTGGAGCCAACACCCTTGTTGTTGAAGAAATGAATGTTATTGATCATACTGAAAAAGAAACCTCTCCTCCTTCTAATATGATCGTTCCTGGTGTTTCGATCCCTTCTGAAGTCGAAGGGACTACTGGAGTAATTCTAGAATCGATCGCACCTTCCGATGATTTGGTTCGATCTACTTCTGTTGCTGTTGAGGTCGATATTACAATTCCAAGTGTCGACCCTTCTACTCTGAAGTCCGTTTCCGATCAAATCTCTCGTGAAGGTTTTAATTTAGTTGGTGATGAAGAAGAAGCCTACAAATGGTTTCTTTCTCAGGGACTTTGGAATGTTTCAGCAGATCCTGAGAGTATCAAATCTGATTCTGGCTTCATGTCTCGATTCCGGAATTCACTTAGTGCGATTCCTTTGGATGAAACTCTGGATGCATGGTCTAAGAGTGATATTCTCGATCAAATATCTCCTGTGAAGCCTCCTCCTACCTTTAATGAAATTTTGAATGTTTCCGATAGTTCGTTATATTCACTTCCACAACAAGCTTTAGCCCAACTTCAATATGGTAATGATTGTCTATTTAGCGGTTATAAATTTTATAAGGCTCGATCTACCATGATGGGATTAATATTTAAGAAAGAATCAGTGGATATGAAGGAAAAGAATGCTTCCTTACAACAAGCGAATGATGAATTGCAACAGCAAAATAATTTTCTTCAACAACAACTTCAACAACTTCATCATCAGCATAATGATCAATATCAACAACAACAGGAACGTCTCCAAACTATTGAAGGTCATAATCAAGATCTTCAGAATCAAAATCAAGGTTTATTTTTCATTCCTTTTCAATTACTATTTTATTTACTTGATTTATATGAAACATTTAAATTTTATACTAGGTTCAGTGGAAAATATGGAGACCCTATTTAGGTTCGATCGTAGAATGGTACAATTGAATAATCATGCAAGGGAAATCTTCAAAGAGATGAATGTGGTTAGAGAAAAACTGACTCAAATGAACGATAGTTTTGATTTAACCACTTGGAGGCGTAATAAAGCAGAATCAAAATATCGAGAAGTTGTAAAATTGCTAACTCAAAAAGAATTAGAGTTTAAATCTGTTGTCAGAGGTACATTTTTGGTTTACCTAATTTTATAGTTCTTGATATCATAAAATTTGTCTAATATTTTCCTGTATTTTCAGATTTGGAGAAAAATTTTAATGAAGCTAAGGATCGAGCAATACAAGTAGAAACTGAGCTTAATACAGCGAAAGATTCAGTGAAGAACATCACACAAGAGTTAAAGGCTTCTGAGCATAATGTGACGCTTAGCGCCCTAAAAATTGAGAGTTTACATGCTCGACTATCTACTGAACTTTCTAAAATTAATGCTCGTGAACAAGAGATTGACTCATTAGTTGCAGAACTAAATGAAGAGAAAAATCAAAGATCGCGTCTTAGTGCTCAAATAGAAGCAAATCAGCAAAAGATCGAAGAGCTTCACAAAGAAATCAACTTTGGGCGTGATTTCGTTCAATGGGTCAGGCAGGATTCTAAAGCGAAAATTGCAATGTCCTTCAATACTGCTTTAGATCGTGCACAATCCGATCCTTCAGTGCTTAGTAAGCGCGCTTCTGTGCCTGCAGTTCCTCCTCCACCATCTCGATCCGGTCTTCCCGATATCTGATTATGTCCTTTGTAATTTCATTTACTGTTAACTCCACTATCTTGTACTTTGTTTATCTTTCATTGATTTTCTTTTGCATCCTTTTGATATGTCTTTAATGTTATTTCCTGCACAAGAAAATGTGATTAAGTAATTCTTTTGGCTATCATATGATTTTCTAAGTACCATGAATTGAAGTACTTTTTACCTCAAATCATGTTGTTCGAGATCCCACACATACGAAACAAACCCGGGCCAGGGGTAAGATACAGGGTTGGTCCCGAACTGTACTCTGAAAATTGATAAACCAATAATTAGGAACCCCTTCTTGATAAGAATTTCATTGTTAATAAAATTCTCTAAGGATGATGTTCACCTTTTGTATATGATTATGTCGTCAATCGCAACGATATCCAGAATATGATGTTCCTGGAATAATTTTGAGCGCTCAAAGTATATGAAATTCCGGGATTAATGGAATTTTGATTATATTAATAATCATGACAATCTCCAAGATATGATGTTCCTGGATTCAAAGTATATGACATTCCGGGATTAATGGAATTATAATATTCTCCATGGTACGATGTTCCTGGAGTGATTATAAAAGAAATTAATGAATTAATTGTCTATGTACCTGCTTTTTGTGGTAACATTGCATTGTTATTCACAGATAGTAAAGCTTTAAATATTGTGCATTCCACGGATGCTTTAAAATTTCTCCTTGCAAATTCTGAAGATAGTACGACCCTTGTCCTGCCGACGCTTGAATCACGTATGGTCCATCCCATGTTGGTGCGAATTTTCCTGCTCTTTTGTCCCTTTGGTGTTCTGTTATTTGCCGGAGGACATATTGACCTTGGACAAAATTTCGGGATTTTACACGCTTATGGTATTCTCGAGCTAATCCCCTTTGATAATTCTCCATCTTTTGGAGTGCCACTTCTCTTTTTTCTTCCAAGTCATCCAATTTTTGTAACATGAGATCTGAATTTAGGTTTTTCTCCCATGCTTCTGTTCTGGTCGTAGGCAAAATAACCTCTGTTGGTATTACTGCTTCTGTTCCATAAGTAAGAAGATATGGTGATTCTCCAGATGAATCTTTTCTCGTGGTTCTATATGCCCATAATGTATTATGTAATTGTTCGCACCACTTATTATAATATCCATCCAATGTTTTCTTCAGATTTGTTGCGATTGTTTTATTTGTGGATTCTGCTTGCCCATTACTTTGTGGGTAAAAAGGTGTAGACTTATGTTTCTGAATATTATATGTTTCAAATAGCATATCGATATTCTTCCCCTGAAATTTTTTTCCATTATCAGAGACTATCGCTGCTGGAATCCCAAACCTACAAATGATATTCTCAAATAGAAATGTAAAAACATCAGTGTCTCTGATTCGCGCTAGTGCTTTTGCTTCTACCCACTTGGTGAAATAATCAGTGGCCACAATTAAGTATTTTCTTTTCTTTGTGCCTTCAGCTAATGGTCCGACTATATCAACTCCCCATTTCGCAAATGGCCATGGACTAAGTATTGAATTTAATTCCGTAGCTGGTGCTTTGATTTTCTTACCAAATCGTTGACATTCTTCGCACCTTCGAACCATTTCTTCCGAATCTTTTCAACATGGAAATCCAATAATAACCCTGCATTTTGGCTTTTAATGCTAGCGATCGTCTTCCACTATGGTTTCCTGCATCTCCATAATGTATTTCTTTGAGAATTCGTAATCCTTCTTTTTGTGATAAACATCGAAATAATGGTCCAAGAAAAGAATGTCGATAAAGAATTCCATCTCTAAGTTGGTAACTGTTTGACTTAAGTTGAATTTTCCTTGCTTCTTTAGAATCTGTTGGTAACACTTTATTTGTAAATATTGATGTATCGGGGCTCTCCAATCGGGCTCACTTGGTTGATCATTTTCTTGTTGCGATGTAGATGTGGCACTTTGTATGGCTGAGTCATCGATACCATCTTCCTCTATGTTAGTTAATACTTGTGCTCTTATGGATGGCTCGTATATTCTCCCAATTTTTAGCGCTTTAGTATTTGGGTCATTTATCATGGACGAGATATACGCTAGTGCATCTGCATGTCGATTCTTTTCACGAGACAAATGTCGAAAAATAATATTTGGAATACAAACTGTTAAACTTTGTACAAGATTTTTGTATCGTTCCAAGTCCTCATCGACCGTTTGATATTTTAACTCGATCTGTCTAATCACCAGCTGCGAGTCACTTGTGAGTCTTACATCACTTATTCCTAGTTCAATAATGAGTTTGAGAGCATGAACTACTGCTTCATATTCTACTATGTTATTTGTATGCTCTTCGAACTCAAGTCGAAATGAGTGTACCATACGTTCTCCCTTTGGTGCTGTAATCACGATACCTATTCCTGCCCCTTCTTTATTTCGCGACCCATCAACAAAAACCTCCCATCGTTGTGAACTATTTGAATCTAGGATATCTACTGGTTCTTCTTCTTCACACCCCGGAAGTCCTTGAATTTCATACTCTTCCTTGATTGGAAAATCTGCCAAAAAATCAGCTAGAACTTGGGATTTCTGTGCAGTTTGTATCTCATAAACAATGTTGTATTGTTCTAGCTGAGCGTTCCATTTTGCTATTCTTCCTACCTTCCCTGTATTCTTTAAAACTGATTCCAATGGAGCTTTGGTTAATATACGAACATAATGAGTGAGAAAATAAGTGCGTAACTTCTGAGTAGCAAATACCACTGACAAAATTAATTGTTCAATCTTAGTATAATTTCTTTCTGCTGAATTCAAAGTCTTGCTGATGTAGTATACAGGTTTCTCGATTTTCTCATTCGTTCGCACCATTACTCCACTGATTACATTTTCTGTTGCTGCTATGTACAAAGTTAACATTTCTTCTGGTTCTGGTTTTTGTAATGCTGGCAATGTGGAAAGATGTAATTTTATACTTTGAAATGCTTGCTCACAACGATCGTTCCATTCAAACTTATTTTTCTTCTTAAGTACATCAAACAAGGGTTTACATCGTTCTGATGATCTTGCAATAAATCTACTTAGTGCAGCCAAACACCCATTTAACTTCTGTACACTCTTTATACTGTTTGGTGATGGCATATCCGTTATTGCTCGTATTTTTGCTGGATCAACTTGAATTCCATCTTTTGTAACCAGATATCCTAAAAATCGCCCTGATGTAACACCAAAAATACACTTTTCTGGATTTATTTTCATCTTATACTTTCGTAGTGCACCAAAAATCTCAGCCAGGTTCCGCAAATGATCACCAGATAACTTGCTTTTTACTAACATGTCATCCACATAAACTTCCAAAGTTTTTCCGATCCATGGTTTGAATATTGCATCCACTTGGCGTTGATATGTCGCTCCTGCATTCCGTAGTCCAAATGGCATTCTAGTGTAACAATACAATCCTCGTGGAGTAAAGAACGATGTGTGTTCCTGATCTGCTTCTGTTAATGCTATCTGGTTGTACCCAGATTGTCCGTCCATAAATGATAACATCTCATGTCCCTCAACAGCATCTACTAACTGGTCAATGTTTGGGAGTGGATAACTATCTTTTGGACATGCCTTATTTAGATTGGTGAAATCTATACAAATTCTTACTCCACCGTTCTTCTTCAGGACAATTACCATATTAGAAATCCATGTAGGGTATCGTACCTCTCGAATGAACCCTGCATCTAAAAGTTTTGTTAATTCTTTTTCCACTGGTTCATGATATTCTGGTGCGACTTTTCGTATCCGTTGGCGAAAAGGAATTGCATCAGGATGTATTTTTAACTCATGCTGGACGATGCTGGGATCGATCCCCGGCATGTCTTCTATTCTCCAAGCGAACACATCTGTATATTCACAAAGCAATTTGACTATCTGTTGTTCCACATCTGATTTTATTAATGTCCCAATTCGCACTTGCTTGGGGCATTCTGCGGTGCCAATGTTTATGATTTTTGTTTGCTCTACTGGGGTGAAAACTGGTTTTGGAATCCCAATTTGGAGTTGGGGTTCCCTTTAATTGCTACATCGCCCCTTTTTGCGGCTGGTTTTCCAAATTTTCTTGATTTTTGCTGTTCTCTCCTTTTTCACTTTCTATTTTATTTTTTGCATTTTTTTCTAGGTATTGATTTATTTCTTCTTCCTTTGCTTTAATTCTTGACTCTTTTTTCTTTTTACATTGTAAATGCTCCCGTTCTTCATTTATTCTTGTCTCTGCCATTATACAAAGTTTAGCATCTTCTTGATCACCCTTTATCTCCATCTCTCCTCGTGGTGTTGGAAATCGTAGATACTGATGATAAGTTGATACTACACCCTTTAATTGATGAACCCATCGTCTTCCAATTATAGCATTGTACGGGGATGGTGCATCCACAACACTAAATCTTGTCAGAATGTTGATCGGTCCGGCTGAAACTTCAAGATCAATTTCTCCCTTTGGCTTGGACGATATTCCATTAAATCCATAAATGACAAATCGTGAAGTGATGAGTTGATCTTCTTTGAAACCCATTTTACAAAATGTATTGTAGAACATCACATTTAATGAACTGCCCCCATCCAAGAGTATTTTCTTGACATTCCAACCAGATATCAATAACGTCAACACAAGAGGGTCATTATGCATTTCAATTTCTTGATTTACTTCTTGTGCAGAAAATGTTAATGGATGTGCCATCCAATCCTCCCATAATTCTACTTGCCTTCCTTGAACTCTAAAGGCCTCGTGGTTCCGAATTCTCTTGCACAATTTCTTGTTGATTGCTACATTCAAATCTGTATCACACTTTTCCACACATGAAATCATATTAATTGTCTGTTTGTTATATGGAATATGTATTGCTTTGCCTTCATCATATTTCTCTGATGGTTCAATTTTTTGAACAAATTCCTTCAATTCTCCAGCATCGACCATTCTTTGTACCAATGCTATAAAATTTCTACAGTTGTTTGTTGTATGCCCTTTGTAGTTATGGTACTCACAATAGTCTTTGGAATGTTGTGTAAGTTCCGGTTGATTTCCCTTTGTTATTGGCCATTGAAAACCTGGTCGATTCTTCAAAATGTTGAATAACCTGAAATATGAAACATTAAGCTTGGTAAAAGTTCTTTCTCGAAATTGTTGAGCAAAATTTTTTCCATTCCCTTGTCGAGGATGTTTTAATTCTTTTGATTCAACTTTTGGAAGACATTTCCTTTTCTGTTCTGGTAATTCTTCAACTGAATTTGTTCTCCTTGTATTTCCTTGATTTTCAGAATTAATTCTCGATCCTTGATCCTGTATATCTTGGAGTCTTGCACATGTTTCTATTATTTCTCTCAATTTGCCTTCAGTTTTTGGATTATTTCGATGGATTTCAACAAAGAGCTGACTCTTCCGATCTACAATCCCCCATTTATAATGGTTTATAGCTGTCATTGGGTCTAAATCACCTATTGCTTGACATATTGAATGCCATCTAGTTGTATATGATCGGATCGATTCTTCTGGCCATAACATTAAAGAATAAAGTCTGTCCTCCCCTGAATCAATTGGTCTGTTATACATGTATGCCTCTAAAAATTTTCTGACCAATTGTGCATAATTATTGATAGAATTTTCCGGTAATCTGTCGTACCACAATAATGCTGTTCCTGTTAAACTTGATGGAAAACATCTGCACATGATCGCTTCATGATCGTCCCATCGCGACATTACTCGGTTATAATACTTTAAGTGCGATGTTGGATCCTTGGTTCCATCGTAACATTCGAACACTGGAATATTATATTCTCTTGGTAACGATACGCGCGTTAAATGTTGCGCTAACGGTGTTCGCTTTGCTTCTTTCAATACCTCTTCTATCCTTCCCCCCTCTTTATTTTTTAATCCTTTAATTTCCTCCTTCATTTGTTCCATCGCTTCCAAACATGTTTCCCATTGGGTTCGTTGAAAGTCATTTTCCTGTTGTCTTCTTACCCGAGATGTCGATCCTGCTAACACTATTCTTTGATCTGGATTCCGCTGTTCATTTCTTGATATTTATCTACTCGACATTGGCTCCTGATTTCGTACTCTAGTCACAGTTGGTCTTTGTTCTCGCTGAATTACATCTTTTAAAACTTGATTTTCGGTTGCTAGTAACTCAATTCGATGGTTGCTTGCTCTTTGTTCCTTTCTTATTTCCTTTATTTCTTCTAATAGGTCCTGTATTTGTCGTGTCTTTCTTCGAGAACTCTCATGATCTGAAGAGAAATTCTGAACCACAGTATTTGACATTAATTATTGACTTGGGGTATGATTTCCCTCAATACTTTGTTGTTGTCCTGAATCACTCCCTTCTTCTTGTCTATTTTCCAAGCCTTCATTACTATTTTGGTTCCCAGAATTCGCGTCTTGAGACATGTTTTCTAGAATTAGCTGTTTCTTCACTATCTTTTGCCTTCTCGATCGTTTTCCTTCCTCGATATCTAAAAATATTTTCTTAGAAAATTAGTCAAATGAACTCTTATCTATTAAATCATAAGAGATTCTAATTATTATTTTAACTGTAAACTTTCCCTATCACAAGTCCAGCTTTTCCTTCTTCATAAAATTTTTGTTTCATATTTTTATCTATTTTATTCCTCACAAAGTATTTTTCATGTTAATAAAATATACTTATGTAAATAAGCTTTACCCTTACTTTTCACATCTTGCAAAATTAAATTTTCCCATCTTTTCTTACCAAAAATTTTTCTTTCCTGGATGATTTAGTTTTTTTCATTAAATCTCTTTTTCATTTATCAGGTAGGATAAATCCTTTTTTCAACCCCTCCTTCTAGCGCCAAATTGTTTATGCCAAAAAATCCTTTCGACTAAACAACCAATCAAA